>JAJOOO010000950.1:0-59458 GCA_029582685.1 Solanum piurae
ATTATTGTGACTTATAGTACTTTTTATGTAGTTTATAAATATATAAATTTCATTTTAAAAAATTTGAAGATTTCATGAGCAAATTCTCGGTCAAACTCAAACTGTTTGACTCTCGAAAAGCGAAATGTGTCACATAAATTGGGACAGAGGGAGTATAAAAGAAATATCAAGGTTAAAACCTTTAGCTAACGAATATTATAATAAAATCTTTAGCCAGACATAAGATGAATTCCGCACCGAAAAATGGTATTAAGGAAAGTCTTCTGTTTTCTTATAAATAAATAAGACAAGCTAAAAAGTATAGGTCGAAAGCATATAATTTCCAGTAGCATTATAACCAAATTAAAAAGAACATTTTTCCAAATAAAAAAAGGCAACGGAATAGAAACTGCTTTGGACCTTCACAATGCTGCAGCACCATTCAACCAGCTAACCAACAAAGTAATTTGTTCCCCCGAAAAAAACAGTAATCTGTACAACAAAATCTAATTGCATCAATTCCAAGAGTTGCAACCGAGTACTAAAGTTAATGAACACTTGTTTACACATAGCATGCATATACACAATCAAAGACACCTCAAGGTAAAAAATAGGGGGAGATTTGTCTTTTTCGACATAGTGTCATGTTCAGTTGTAGTCCTAAAAGTGCAGTCTACAGAAGGTAGGATGTACATAGATGCTATACAACCTTAGTGGGGTAGAGAGAGTGTTTCTAATACACCCTCGACACACAATCCACAAGCACAGACACAGTGTAAAACAATTAAACTGACCTCTACAGCCCACAAGCACATAAAACAACATACCAAGTGTAGTCCCATAAGTAGTGTCAGGGGAGTGATAGGATGTACACAGACGCTGCTATACGACCTTTATAGGGCAGAGATACTATATCTGATAGACCTTCTACACATAACCCACAAGCACATAGTTTAACTCAAATCGGTCCACCTACAACTCAGAAAAGCACATATGCAATATAAAAAAAGGGAATCTTTTTCAAGTACATAGACATGGGTATCTCAATTTTCACACCAAAAACAACTAGTTCACTCTACTGCAACCACAAGCACATACCCAAGAGTGTAAAACAATTAACCCAATCTCTATAGCCCACAAAGAACATACAAGTATAGTATCCCGTAAAAAAAGAGACTATTTTCGATACACCCTCAAGCAAACACGATGTAGTTATTTGAATTTTGAAGGCAAAAGAAAAAGTAGCTTACTGTTGAGCCTCATCGAAAGCACGAGGAGGAACTTGTTGCCTGTTGTAGTGACCTACCAAAGTATTGAAGCAGTAGACAACCATTTCCTTATGCGCCAACACCATTTTTCAATCAAATTATACCCAAAACAATAACAAATTCAGCCAAAACAATATCAATTTAAGTCAATTCGACGTAGAATCAACAAAGTTTCTATAGAAGTAAATTGGGGAGACCGAAAGAATGAAAAGAAAAATATTTTTCATCTTTTCCAAAAAGTGGTATGCTCAAAAATGTAAATACCTTTAAATAATTTTTTATCTTTTCCAAACAGCACGCAAAATAAAATGACCTTTATTTATTACTATAATATAATGTACATAAATTTTTAAAATCATATTTTCACCTTTTGTTCACAATTAATTTTGAGATTTTATATACCAACAACTAAAGGAAGATGAAGTACCACCAAATGATGTTTACCGTGGGGGTGCTGCTCCTCTCTTAATAAGTTTCGTGTTCGACTTTTGAATATGAAAAAATCTTTGGCAGGAAAGCATTTCTCAAATGGGCTCTACACAATACGAACTTGAAATAATCAACTCCAACATAGATATCTGTAAACACATTAATTTTATTGTATTAAATTCATACGAAATTTGAATTTAATCCATGTTCATTTGGGCTTAATGATTAATTTGGGCTTTACAAATAAATAAAGTCATTTTATTTAATTCAAATCCAAGGTCCATTTCACCTTGAAGTCCAAACCCATGCCACGTGTCACAATGACTAGGCATCCAAGACCAATAAGGCGGTGCCACATGTCCAAATGAAGTGGTAGTCCAGTCAAATGCAAGAACCAATCACAATCCACCAAGTGTCAAAATGACATCATTTGGCCAATCACAAGCAACCTTGTCCACCCCCCTACAACTATAAATAGGGGATGGACATGACATCCTAAGGCATCAAGAAAACTCTTCAACAAACATTCATCAATTAGAGAAAGCTACAACATCAACTACATAGCTCTTCGAAGGAGTGATCAACGGAGTTCTTTCCGGAGATCGACTTGAAACAACGAAGCGTTTTTCGACGTTCCCGGAGATCAACAACATCTCAAGGAAGTCTACATCATCCAACAATTCGAGAAGTACGCTATTAAAGGCCCTCGAATCTTGGAGAAACTTAGGAGAGAAGAATCAAGAGAACAACAGAATTGTACTCCAAACGATTCATCAATAAAAATAACATTTTCTTTTATTTATTTTGCTTGCAGTTAATTTTCAGCAAAAAAGGAAATTTGTTGCGAACAAATTTGGCATGCCCTGTGGGACTGATTATGCTCTTCATCTTTTTCTCTTGCAAACCAGAAACTACAAAGTCAACTGCAGCAATGGCCTTCAGAAAGAGTAGTGATTTTTCATACAAAGACTCTACTGATATTGTATCTGCTGATCTCAGTCATGTTGGCCCGATTACTCAGCGTAAGTTCAAGAACAGTGGGCTAGATGGATCTGAATACTTCCTTATTTGGAAATGATGAAAAGCAACAACTCTCATACGATGGTCATAATTGCAACACCTAGGGGTAATCTTGCATCCGTGTTCTTTAGAGAATTTTCTCAAATTGGCTCCAACTTTGGTGAATCTGAAGATTCAATGGATTCTCCAACTTCAATGAATGTCAATGCTTTGATGGCTAACGCAACTGACATGGACGAGAAGTTTGCAATGATGGAGCAAACCATTGAAGCCTTGAAGAAATCTATTGATGACAAAAATCTTCATATTGCTTAACTTATGAACAAGTTGGAGGCCTTCACACCTAGAGAGTCAAGTCATGCCCCCACTTGTCCACCTGGTTTTGATTAACGAAACAAGGACATTGAGGAATCTCTAACGAAGTCAAATTTTCAAAAGGAGAAACAATCTACTTCAGTTGCAGCGTTATCTGTCCAACAGTTGCAAGAAATGATAAAGAACATTATCAGGGCTCAATATAGCGGAAAACCACAAAGTTCCTTGTATTACTCCAAGCCATACACCATACGGATTGATTGTCTATCAATGCCAACAAACTATCAACCATCAAAGCTACAACAATTTGATGGCAAGGGGAACCCAAGGCAACATATCGCTCACTTTGTTGAAACTTGTAGCAATGCTGGAACACATGGTGACCTTTTGGTAAAATAGTTTGTTCGTTCGCTGAAAGGGAATGCATTCGACTGGTATATCGACCTGGAACACGAATCCATCGATAGTTGGGAGCAACTCGAGAAGGAATTCCTCAATCTTTTTTATAGTACCCGTCAAACCATAAGCATGATAGAGTTGACTGGCACTAAGCAAAGAAAGGACGAGTATGTGGTGGATTACATCAATCATTGAATATCACTAAGTTTGGACTGCAAAGATCGTCTTTCTGAAATATCTGTTGCGGAAATGTGCATTCAAGGTATGCATTGGGGACTTCTATACATACTACACAGAATCAAACCGCGAACTTTTGAGGAACTTGCTACACGAGCGCATGACATGGAGTTAAGCATCGCAAGTCATGGGAAGGCATCTCCTTTTGCTGATCTGACAAAAGAAAAGAAGGAGTTCAAAAAAGGTATGACCTCAAAGATCCAAACTAAGGAATCTATGGCGATGAAAGCAACTTCTGTAAAGTTCACCACCAAGAGTAAACTAAAAGAGGAGGAAACCCTAAGTCAATATCCAAAGGAGGAGACACGACGTCCAACCTTGAAGGAGTTAGAGGCAAAGGTTTACCGTTTCTAGATTTAGACGTACCTATTATTCTTGATGAATTGCTAGCTAAGAAAGTCATCGATCTTTCGAAATCAAAGAGGCCTGAAGAAATCAATAAGGTTGGTGATCCTAAATACTGCAAGTTCCATCGCGTCCTTGGCCACCTGACAAGTAAATGCTTTATCTTGAAGGAGAAAATCATGATGTTAGTAAGTGAAGGAAAAATCATCATTGACATGGATGAAACAGCGGAGGCAAATCATGCTAGTGTAGCATCCAATAAAAAGAACTGTTCAAGGTCCCAAATTATTCAAAACACCATTTCCTAGCAATTCGGAAGTTTCACACTTGTTGAAGTTGAATTTCCAAGGAAAACCCCTGAAGGTTCACTAGAGATAGATGACAATGAAGCTAATGGTTGGACTCTAGTTACTAATAAGAAATGAAGACATCAAGCAGTTCTTAGGATACGACTTCCTAAGATAAGAGCAACAAGGAGTGATGTGAATCAACTACAACCATAAAAAAGCGTCAAGCCTTGTACTAGCCAAAAGATCAATAGTTCTTCATCGCAAAAGGTTCGAAGGCCCATTACGTTGGATGAATTCTTCCCTGAAAAATTCTTTTGTGGTAGTCAAATTGGTGCAACACGTTTTGTTTCCAGCACAGATGAAACGAAGGAAAGCAAAGGCAAGCATAACGCAGCAATAACACAAGAACATCAAGCTAATGAAAAAGTTGCCCCATGTTGTGCTACAATTGCCTTCACAGATCATGACTTGTTGTTAGGGTCTAAGCTACATAATAGTCCCTTGTTTGTTGTTGGATCTATTCGAGAACAACATCTCAATCACATTCTAATTGATGGTGGTTGGACAGTCAATATTATGCCAAAAGTTTTTTTGAAAAAACTCGAGATCTTTGTTGATGAATTGTACAAAAGTAACCTAACGATTCAAGGTTTCAATCAAGGAGGACAACGATCCATAGGGAATATTTGTGTAGGATTGTCCATTGGTGACGTGAAACAAACACTTTGATTCATGTCATAGATGCCAAAACATCATACAACTTGTTGCTCGGGCGTCCTTGGGTTCATGAAAATGGAATGGTGCCATCTACTTTGAATCAAAGCATGAAATTTATGAAAGATGGTGAAGTAGTCAAAATAGATGTAGACATAAATCCTTTCACTGAGACGGAGTCATATTTAGCAGATGCAAAAATCTATTTAAATTATGGAAGATCAAATATGGAGGAACATGTAGAAGCCAACTCAATTGATCTCGAAGATAGTAAAGTTCAATGGGCCACTATCAAGATGTCTAAGAAGAGAACAGAAGAGGTTTCCATTAAGCTTTCACCATCTAAAGGAGACATGCAGACCAATATTGATAATGAGCAACCAATTTTTTGCTACATTCCATGTGAGCGTCGATAAAAAGGGACAACCACTTCTATAAGAATGTACTCAACAAGTCCACCCACCGAGGAAGGAACTCAGTCACATAACATTTCAAGACTTGAAGGAGAAAATGATTGTCCCAGTTGCACAAGTCGTGTCTATCACTTTGGAGCCCTCCAAAGGCAATACCCAAGTTGGTAAGATAAAAAGGAAATTTGATCAAAAGGTCTTCACATTATTTGAAAAATCAGGTTACGACTTCTCAAATCCAGCGACGTTAGGATAACTCAAGGATGAAGTCACTAGTGAAAAGATACACGGTCTTACAAAGTCTCAAATGCAGTTGAGAAATCAAGGATATCATGTCGCCACTCCTAGGTTTGGGTTAGAATTTAGCTTGTTGGAGCCTCTTCAGATTTTATTTAAGAAGGGAAAGGAAATAGCTTCATCCCACCAGACCTCTATAGAAAAAACAAGGGAATCTAAGAAAGGTAAAACACCATGACAGACTTCAGTGTTTGAACGCATTGGAAGATTGACACCCCGTGTCTCTGCATTTGAAAGATTGGGCCACAAGAATGAAAGGGAATCATCTAAACAAGTGGATGGATATACCACCACCTCAAAGACCTCTGTATTTCATAGCTTGGTAACCAAAAGGAAGTCATCATCAGAAAGGAGGTTGTTGGAGCATGAAAATCAAGATTTTTGTGATGTAACCGACGACAAAGAAATCCATAGTGTTTTCCCATCACGTATGAAGAGAAATGCTATATTGTCAGTTACCACTGAGGGTTCGTTGAAGGTAAAAAGAAATACAATTGTTGTCACAAACCAGTTTTATGGAGAAACTAAGAAGGAGGAAGATGAAGCCATCACAGTCTTTGTAGGAAGTCAGATGGAAGGTTCAAACTTGATACAATCATCCTATCACATAATAATGGAAGAAGGTCCACACATTGACAATACAAATGATGATGTCCAAGAGGCTCCCCCTCAACTGGAGGATGGCGTACAATAAACCATAGACGACCTCAAGGAACTAAATCTAGGAACTTTGGAAGATCCACGCCCAACTTTCATTATTGCACTTCTTACACAACAAGAAGAGAGAAAATACTTCAAGTTATTGGTTGAGTACAAAGACATTTTTGCTTGGTCGTATAGAGAAATGTTGGGCCTTAGTCCCAGGATAGCTATTCATCATTTGGAGATCAAAAAGGGAACACATCCTATAAAGAAGTCACAACAAGTGTTTCGCCCTGAGTGGGTAGCACAAATTGAAGTGGAGGTCGACAAGCTCATCGAAGCTGGATGTATCCGAGAAGTGAAGTACCCATTATGGATCTCAAATATTATACCCGTTAAGAAGAAGAATGGTCAAATACGTGTCTGCGTTGATTTTTGAGATTTGAACAAGGCATGTCCAAAAGATGATTTCCCTCTACCGATCATTGAGCTCATGGTTGATGCTACAACTGGGCATGAAGCTATGTCATTTATGGATGGTTCTTCTGGATATAATCATATCATAATGTCTCCAAAAAATAAAGAATACACTGCTTTCCGCACTCCAAAAGGAATTTATTGTTACAAAATGATGCCTTTTGGTCTAAAGAATGCGGGTGCCACCTACCAACGTGCAATGCAAAATATATTTGATGACATTCTGCATAAGAGGGTGGAATGTTACGTCGATGACTTGGTGGTGAAAATGAAGCAAAGGGAACACCATCTTGAAGAACTTCGAATTGTTTTTGAGAGGTTAAGAAAATTTGACTTGAAGATGAATTCACTCAAATGTGCATTTGGGGTTACCTCAGGAAATTTTCTTGGCTTCATTGTCCGTCACCGTGGAATTGAAGTTGATCTCGCAAAGATTGATGCCATCCAAAAAATGCCTGAGCCAAAGAACTTGAGAGACCTCCGCAGTCTACAAGGAAATTTGGCATTCATTCGGAGATTCATCTATAAACTGGTTGGACGATGCCAACCCTTCAACCATCTAATGAAGAAAGATGCTACTTTCTACTGGGACCAATCATGTCGAAATGCTTTTGAAATCATCAAAAGATACTTATTGAATTCACCTGTATTAGGGGCACCAACTCCTGGAAAGCCATTAATACTATACATTGCATCACAAGAGCGATCACTTGGGGCACTTCTTGCTCAAGAGAATGAAGCTAAGAAGGAACAATCACTATACTATCTGAGTCATACCTTGATATGAGTTGAGTTAAATTATACGCCCATTGAGAAGATGTGCTTAGCATTGCTTTATGCAATAAAAAAAATTGAGGCATTATTTTGAAGCTTACACTATCAAGCTAATTCCCGTGAAGTTCGTAATGACTCGACCAGTTCTTTCAGGACGTCTAGAAAGATGGTCTATATTGTTTAATCAATATGAGATCATATACACACCTCAAAAAGATATGAAGGGGCAAGCACTTGCTAATTTCCTTGCTGATCACCCTCTTCCGGGAAAATGGGAAACTTCAGATGAGTTTCCTGATGAAGATGCATTTTTTACTGAAGAACTGCCGTCATGGACGAAGTTCTTTGATGGATATGCACGTCGATATGGTCCAGGGGCAGGAGTCATGTTGATATCCCCAGAAAGACTAATCTTACTATTTTTATTTGTTCTAGGTGAAACATGTTCCAACAATGCCGCAAAGTACCAAGCTTTGATTGTGGGCCTTAAAATGGCATCAGATATGAAGATTCGTCAATTGGATATCTACGGTGACTCTCAATTGATCATCAATCAAATCTTGGGGAGTTACGAGGTAAAGAATGAAGATCTTTTGTCATATCACCAATATGCTACTTTATTACTTGAAAGGTTTGATCAAGTGTTCTTAAATCATGTCCTAAGAGAAGAAAATCGCATGGTGGATGCTTTGGCTAACTTGGCCACAACAATGGCACTCAGAGAAAATGAGATAATAAAGGTGTGTGTATCTCATCGATGGGTTATTCCTGGTTGTCTTGATCTTCAAATCAATGAAAGCCACCATATATCTGTTCGAGTGGTTGAAGACGAAGATTGGAGAAAACCACTAATTGAGTATCTTGAACATGGAAGGTTGCCTGAGGATCCACGAGTAAGAGCAGACAATAAGAGAAGGGCACCACGATTCATCTTTCATGACAGAATACTGTTTCGTCATTTTTATGAGGGAATATTCTTGTGGTGTCTTGACAAAGAAGAAGCTCAACAAACAATGGAGGAGGCACATTCTGGCACATGTGTAGCACACCAATCAGGGCCGAAACTTCATTTTCGCATCAAGATGATGGGCTACTATTGGCCAACAATGGTGATGGACTGCTTAGAGCATGCCAAAAAGTGTCAAGCGTGTCAATTCCATGCTAATTACATCCATCAATCTACAGAAGCTTTGTATCCAACTGTAGCCTCATGGCCCTTCGATGCATGGGGACTAGATGTTGTTGGACCTCTTCCAAAGTCGTCAAAAGGACAAATGTATATTTTGGTTGCCACTGACTATTTCTCTAGATGGGCTGAAGTTATACCATTAAAAGAGGTAAAGAAGGAAAATGTTGTTGATTTTATCAAATCAAACATATTTTTTAGATATGGCATACCAAGATGTATAGTCATTGATAATGGAACACCCTTCAACAATTTGTGCGAGAAGTTCAGTTTTAAGCAACATAACCTGCCAATGGTTTTGCTGAAACTTTTAACATGACACTTAGCAACCTATTGAAGAAACTAGTTGCAAAGAATAAAAGGGACTGACATGAGAGAGTTGGTGAAACTTTATGGGCATATCGTACAACCTTTAGAACGGCTACGCAAGCGACTCCATTTTCATTGGTGTATGGCGTAGAGGCAGTCCTTCCATTGGAGAAGCAATTGTGAATAGCAGTCCAAGAGGGACTTACAACTGAAAGCAATGCTCAACTTCGTCTAGCAGAGTTGGAGGCATTGGATGAGAAGAGATTGGAAGCACAACAAAGGTTGGAATGTTATCAAGCTCGACTTGCGAGAGCATTCAACAAGAAGGTGCGACCTCGATCATTTCAAGTGGGAGACTTGGTCTTAGTAGTCCGGAGACCCATAATCCTCAACAAATGCATCGGTGACAAGTTTACATCAAAATGGGATGAGCCGTATGTTGTGAAGGAAGCATATTCAAGTGGCGCTTCTAAATTTGTAGACCAAGACTGTGTAAGAGTTGGTCCAATCAACACCAAGTTTCTGAAGCAATACTTCCCATGAAGGTTACCTACGCTCCTTAAGGTATGAGCATAAACTGCATGTTACTCCTGGCCCGCAAGAGTATAAACTGTGTACGGCCCCAAAAAAAACTGAAATAAAATAAATAAAACTCATCATCTTGAACTACGATATGACTTGATCCTCTTCACCGAGGTACGTAGGCTCAGTCAAATGAAAAAAAATGGTTTGGTGGCATTGCGTGATCATCACACTAGCTCTTTAAAATCATGTAGCTAGCACATGAGTTCAAATGCGTCACAAATGAGCAAATGAGAAGAGTTAAGCAAGGCATCTTAGCTGACTTCAAAGGCGCATTTGTAAAAAAATTGTGAAGGTTTTGACCATGATTTTTACATATATTGCATTTCTTAGAGTCTACTCGCAACATAAAAATCGGCTCGCGATTCAAATGTTTCTTCGCTAAGTTATGAACTTTCTACCACGACCACTCACAGTTTGGAAAAAAATCATCATATTTTGGAGTTGATCTGAGCATTTCAAATGCCTATTTGTGAAAATTCATGAATATCTTGATCATCATTGTTACACACGTTGAAGTTCTTGAATCCCTCTTCACAACAATAGAAGAAGCTCGTAATACTGAGACCCCTACATCGAGTTACGGATCTTCTACCATGATCGTTCAAAGTTGCATATCAAACATGCTAGATTCGGAAGTCAACTTTGGGTATTAATCTGATCAAATCAAAAGGAATTTTGATTTGAATAATTGATATGCGATTTAACTTGAAGTTTTTGCTTGCGGTGGAGATAATTTTGTGTAATTTACTGATGCTTCAGTAAGCTACTCAAAATTAAGGGCATCTTTACCTACAACACCAAATCGGGATATCCTTCGGATCAAAGCTCTATGTTGAAGTGGTGTACCCGCAAAGATCATGATGTGAACACTCCAAGTTCAAGATACAATTTTTGTTGTTTTCAAGAGCGCACAAAGTTGAGGAATTATCATTCTGGGTGAATAGTCAACTTGAAAAATTTATTCTCATCAAATTAGAGTGAATTTCGTTGTAACTTCTACAGATAGTGTTGTTCATGATACGCTCGTCACAGTGAGGTAAGAATCTCATAGTTTCATCACTCTTACATCGAATTTTGGATTTCACACCAAAGACGTGTTCCTCACATTGAAACAAGAATCTCATAGTTTCAGAATTTAAACTAACTTTAAAAAATACATCTGTACTAATATGGAAATCTTTTGGCCGTGATTTTTACATATGTTGTACTTCTATGAGTTATGCTTCCAACGGAACAATAATCGCATCATTTCAAGGCTCCTACGCCGAGTTATTGATTTTCTCCCAAAATTGCTCAAAGCTGAAGAGTTCAGGGAGACAGAATTCGAGCTAACTTTGAAAATATATCTGTACTAATCTGGAAAGCTTTAGGCCGTGATTTTTATATATGTTGTACGTCTGTGAGTTATGCATCCAACGGAACAAGAATCACATCATTTCGAGGCTCGTACGCCGAGTTATTGATTTTCTCCCAAAGTTGCTCAAATCTGAAGAGTTGAGCGAGGCAGAATTTGAGCTGACTCTAAAAATACATCTGTACTAATCTGGAGATCTTTTAGCCATGATTTTTACATATGTTGTATTTCTATGAGTTTTACTTCCAATGAAAGAAGAATCATATTGTTTCGATGTTCCCACATCGAGTTATTGTTTTCTACTGCAGGAGCTCAAAGCTGAAAAGTCAATCAAGGCAGCATTCGAGCTAACTTTGGAATAATAGTCGTACTAACCTGGAAATCTTCCGGTGGTCATGAGTTTCACATATATTGTATTTGTGTGAGTTATATTTCCAATGAAATGACACACTCGTTATTTGAATATTCCTACTACGAGTTACTGAATATTTCAAACATAAGTGCTCAAAGATGAAATCTTGGGGAAAGTTGTCCGGCATGTAGAGCAAGTTACAAATCACACGACAAACATTTGAAATAGAGAAACAAAAGAAGGCATTTGAGAAGAAAAATACAACACTTTTATTCATTCAAGAAGGATTGTCACTACATCATAGCAATGTTTCAAAACAAAAGAACAAGACAAAAAAAAACACAATAGAACAAAAAAATGAAAGAGAATGTCCTTATGCAGGATAAAAGACTAATGAAAAAGCTTATGGCTAAGGATTTGGTGGCGACTTGTCTCAGCATCCTCCTTTAGCTTAGCTAGTTCTTTTATTTCTGATTCTGACAAGGGAATGATTTTCTCAATGGCATGAATTTCATCTTCACGCTTAGTGATAGTCTCTTGATTTTCAGACAGCCTCTTTTGATGATCCTCAATAAGGGAGGTGGTTTTCTTCTTCTTTGAAGTCCACACTTTTATCTCCTTTTCAACTCTTGTAAGGACTTTTTGAGGCTCTTCCAACTGTTTGTCCATATTGATTCTCTCCCCATTTACAGTATCAAGACATTGTTGTGCAGCAAAAAGCAACTCTTGATATCTTTTGAGAAGTGGACAGCCTCGCAACATAGTAACCTCTATGTTTCTTGAAAAAATCTTCAAGAAGAACCTCCAAAGGAGAAAGGTTGATGATGCTAACTTCTCGAAGCCCTTTGAGAATCAAGGCAATATCTGCCTCCAACTCTTTGAGGTTTTCCGAAGATTCAACAGAGAATTGAGTAATACACTCACATAAGGTACGCCACATTCCAGAAATGTAAGATAATTTGGAGCTTGAAATAGTCTTTTGTGGTTCAAAATTCGAGGCAATCCCCAGCAAAGGATGGATCAAATCCTTGGAGACATTTGAACATCCAATTTGATGTGCTCCAACCCCCAACTTAGTAGTTGAGATATTTTGAGAAGTTTCAGCCTTTCCAGAAAAAGGGACTGTCAACTTTGTCATTTGAATCTCATTTGCAGCTTGACTCTTAACTTCAGCAAGTGGGAGGTGAGAACTCTTCGCCACATTGAGGGAGTTTGGACTTGTGATACAATCTTCAAATACATCTACATCTCTAGGGATGTCCCCAAGACCCAACTGGACAATTTAAAAAAAAATAGAATTAATATCCAATGAGAAAAAAAAAGAGGCAAGATTAGAGATATATTCAAGAGGAGAATTTTACCTGATGTGCCAATTCTGTCAAGGGCATTGTAGAACCAGCAGCACCATCTTCAAATATTGCAGTATCAATACTAATGGAATCCATTTCAGCGAACTCGCATTGTTGATTGTTCAACTCCTTAGGCTTTTTCTTCAAACGCTTCCAATGTAGCTCTTGGCTAAAATTGCTCTTGTTGGAGCTAGAGGTTGCACTAGTATTGATGCCAATCTCATGGAGTGAAATGGATGTTTTGGATGTGTTGCTACAAGATGGTGCAGTGCCAAGTGACTTTTCAACATTTTGGATGTGATGTTAGCTGCCTTCGGAGTCTGTAAAGGACTCTTAACTCCATTATCCACATGTGTAGTCTTGCCCTTAGAAGTTTTAGACTTGGAAACAACTTTGACAGATTGCGGAGGGATATTTGGTGTCACCTTGGAATTTAAAGAGCGAGGAAGCTTTTCTTGAAGTTGTTCTCCTTTGGTTGGTAAAGAAGCATCATCCTTTTTCGGACCTCTCAAAATTATCTGGGTACTTCATCTTAACAGAATCTATCGATGAGATGGCCACCAGTTTGAATACTCACGAGTCATTAAAGACCCCTTATTGGATGGACGCATTGGTATGATGATCTTCAAAGAGCTTCCAAGATGAACACATGAATCCCATAGTTGCACCAAAGCCAGCAGTGAACCATCATAATGTTGTTCTGTGAATGCACCAGGAACATCTTGACAATATCCAAATTGTCGACTGAATCGGTGAGGGCTATAAGGCTTCACAATCAGTTCATCATCAAGCCTCAAAGTGACAAAACTTGAACGAAGGCCTATAAGGAAATCGCTCCAGGAAGTGGAAAATTTTCCACTATAATCAATTTGCAGCTCTTTTTCTTGAAGCATGGCCAGATTGTGGAGGTTATGCACATTCACTTGTTGAAATAACTTGTGAGCATCAACAAGGTCAAAATGTTTTGCCATCTTTTCTCCAGAAATCTGCCACATTCGCACACCTCGTTGGGGGCGGGTAACACGGTAGTAGGTCTCAAAATACTCACCTATCCATCCATATACATAATGAATGGGAAGTAGTGTGTTGCAAGCACCCAAGTTTGAAGAAGTGGATATATCCCAGAGGTCGCGATAGATGCTTGCAAGGATCGGAACCGCCAAAGATAATATTTCTCCATGAGCCATCAAGCTTGCAACTTTTAAGACACTAGCACAAATACAATCAGTTTTCTTGTTAGGAAGAACAAACTTGCAAAGCCAACATGCAAGAAACGCCGCCAGATAAGTCTCATCTCTGAATGATTCTTCTACGCCTAGCTCAACAAAAGGAGTATTCTCTTTTTCGGTTCGAGGTAAGAAGCTCATGTCAATGTTTCCATAAGGATCATGATTCATCCTTGGTTTCGTACAATTCTTAGATGTCCTTGGTGAAGGCTCAACATATTTTCTTGCCCCCCTAAGCCAAAACTTTGTCCATTCTCGAAAGGAGACTTTGTCAATGGTACCTTTGGTAAGTCGGTAGAACGCCGAAAACAAGAAGGAGCAGCTTCTTTGGAGAAAAGACTTCCCTTGATCATCTACATGTGTCAACTCCTTAGCCGAGGGTATAACTTCATCATAAAAGGAACCATGAACAGGAAGTCCTCCAATGGTTCTCAAATCCCATAAAGAAATAGATAACTCTCCGACGAAGGTAGAGACCGTATTGGTGGATGGACGCCAGTTCTCGCAAAAGGCCTGGAGAACATTTTTGTTACAGTCGTATGTGAACATTGAAACAAAGATAGCATCATAAGTCTTGATGTTATCCAAAGTCTCCTTGCAGCGGGCAAGCACATATTCTAC
Organism: Solanum piurae; assembly: GCA_029582685.1. NCBI lineage: Eukaryota > Viridiplantae > Streptophyta > Magnoliopsida > Solanales > Solanaceae > Solanum > Solanum piurae. The sequence continues at coordinate 14,579 of JAJOOO010000950.1, forward strand.
CCACTCCCAATAGCCAGACGTATAGCAAACCTCACCAAACCCGAAAGAAGGAACATGCCAGCTGTTAAGATTTTCATCACGACGAGGAGGGGTGGCAACATCGACATTTCGATGAGTGTAAGACTTCAAAAGGAGAACTTTTTCAGTTGTGACATTGTCGGAGAAATTGTCCATGACATCCTTCGTTTCTGTTGACGACCACTCTGGGAGATGATGAGAAGTTTCCAGCGTCTTTCTAACAAGTGGGAAGGAGCCGATCACCGGAGGATGAACTTTCAAGGTGAGAACTTTGGCGCGCGAATGTTGCTTGTTCTCCACGATCTCAAGGAAAGGGTATGGCGCATCTCGATCACTAAAGTCCATTGTCGCTTCTGAAAATCAAAATTGCACAACGTGACTCTGAAAAAAAGGGGGGGGGGGTTACATTTGCGAGAACACAATCGAAGTAAGCAAAAGACAAAAAATGATTTGACCATCAGAAATGAGTTCAACCTTGAAAATTAAAACAGTAGCAATTGAGGAGGAATTTGGCTACAAATATTTTATATGTCGTAGTTCCATGTTTCTAGTTTCGAAAAATTCAAACGTCTTGCGATTTCAATTTTTCTGCAATTATAAATGAATCTTACACTACGGACGCACAAATCTGTCAATCAGAAACGGGTTCAACCTTGAAGATCAAAACTGTAGCAATTGAAAAGGAATTTAGCTACAAATATTTTATATGTCGTAGTGTCATGTTTCTAGTTTCGTAAAACCAAACGGCTTGCGATTTTGATTTTTCTACAATCAGAAATGAATTTTACACTACGTACGCGCAAATCTGTCAATCAGAAATAGGTTCAACATTGAAGATAAAAACTGTAGCAATGGAATAGAAGTTTGGCTGCGATTTTTTTCTATGTTATAGCCCCGTGTTTCTAGTTTTGGAAAAATCAAACGGCTTGCGATTTCGATTTTTCTACAATTAGAAATGAATTTTACACTACAGAAGCGCAAAGCTGAACCATCAAAACGGGTTACTGCTAAACAAGATTCGAAGTTACCTGAGAAAGTAGCAAGAGTACCTTGCTTGAAGTTTTTTTTGAGATTTGATGGAGGCTACGTCTATTGATTTGATAAAAAACAAGTGAACAGTTAAATACACTTGGATAACTTGTTTTTGCAGCGTCTAAAATTTTGTGTTATGAAATTCTTTATGCATTGGAGAGGATTATATAGAGATTCTTGTGAAAGATTTCTAATCCTTCCACAAGGCATAATAAGGTGAATTTGGAAGGAGAAAATCTGATTTGGGTTGAGATAGTCACTGTCTATTTTGAAGCCACACCAATATGGAAGGACGAACCAAAGTGTTAAGGAAAGAAGGATACCAAAGGAAAGTTGATATTCTTTTTATTTGATTCCAAATCCAATCAATCTTCTTGTTCTTTCTCACACCTTGCAAGGAAGATCACACGGAAAAATAATGTTACTACTCACTAGACCCATCTATTTGAAATCAATATAGAGGGTCCATGTGGTCGTCGAGCAAGAATGTTTAAAAAATAATTGAGATCAGTACAAACAAATCATTTGTAGTGACCTAGTTAGAATGCGACGACAAGAAGCAAATACTCTTGAAGTCTCAACAATGCATTCATGAAGACTTCAACTCTCGTCGTAAAAATTCGGCAAGCCTACACGTTGACAAGTCTCTAAGAAAATTAAAACACGTTCATGAGTACTTCAAGTCTCATCGCCAAACTTCGGCATGCCTACACGTCGACAAGTCTCGAAGTAAGGGGCATTTGTAGACACATAAATTTTATTGGATTAAATTCATACGAAATTTGAATTTAATCCATGCTCATTTGGGCTGAATGATTAATTTGGGCTTTACAAATAAATAAAACCATTTTATTTAATTCAAATCCAAGGTCCATTTCACCTTGAAGCCCAAACCCATGATAAGTGTCACAGTGACTAGGCATCCAAGACCAATAAGGTGGCGCCACGTAGGGGTGTGCATTCGGTTTTTTGGTTTGGTTTTTCACTATTCGGTTTGGATTTTTCGATTTTTGGTTTGTTAAAGTGTAACCCAATCCGATCCAAAATAAATTTGGTTTGGTTTGGTTTTTCTTTATCCGGTTTGGCTTTTTTCGGTTTGGTTATTCGGTTATATCAATAATCAATAACATAACCAAAGTAATAGTATTGATTCTCTTAAATATACTTTATAATATAAATCATAAGTAAAACATAAAACACAATACTTATAGTTATACCTATTGTCACGCCCCGAGCCTACACCCTGAGCGAGACCGGCACTCGAAGACCATTGCTGGCCCCAAGCGAAACCTTGGCTTGGCTTACTTAACTCAGCGGAAAACTTAACTCAACAGAATAACTCCATGAAATGAAAGGTCATAAAACAACCTAACTGATAAAATCTGGCAAAAAAGGCAACTCGTGTCTCAAAATAGAATATTTATATATATACACAGATGAGAAACTCAATACTAACTGACTGACTGTCTATGAAACCTCTATAACACTAAGATGGATGTTGGGACAGAACCCGCAACATCCTAATAAAACAAAACTAAGAGAACAAAATAATCGAGTCCTCCGGAATGCAAAGAGGCTCACCACTGACTCTGGAGTGCTCAGCTGGATTAACGGCGTGCTGGATGCTGATCCTGGGTACTCGCGTCTGCATCATCATAAGATGCAGGCCAACTGGCTTCAGTACATTTAATGTACGAGTATGCGAGCTGGAAAGCTAAACAACAACTTAAGCTTGAAAGGAGTACAAATGAACTCTTACCTTGGCTCTGCTCGACTCATGAATAACCGAACTCAGTATAAAGCAATAAGACACATGCAATATATATAAAGCTTGTAAAGCAGTGTAAACAACTTAGTTCGTTAAGGATAAAACAATAACAAACTCAACTTTACTTATATAAAAGTAATATAACTTTAGTGGGAGATTCTTTAACCGACAACCACCACTATGAGCCCTAGTGATGATACAACGTTTTACCTCACATTGCCCAAGGACCATCCTATACCTTGCCGTGATATAGGACCTTACTTAACTTAGTGGATCCACTAGCTTAACTTACGTGATCATCTAAAAAGTATGACCCGTTAAATCCCATGTTTGGCTACATTGTTCTTATGGAGAGTTGAGTTAATAAGAACTCGTGTCCCCAATTCGGTGCTCAATACTACTCCCAAAATAAACTTTAGCTCATAAGTGTTTTAAACACATCTTTCTTTAGTTTGAGATAATTGCTCAAAGCTTAGCCCAAAGGCTCTCTTGGAAAACATAGTTCCTTTCTTACTCAAATGTAAAAACATTTATAAACTTCTTTGGGAATACTTAGTTCCCTAATAACTTTTGAGAAATGAACTCAACTTTATACTCTTGGCTTAACTTGAACTTGAGCCTTAAAATGAAGTTAAAATGTTCAATAAAGACTCTTGAAAAACTTTAAAACTTGCTTCGACTTGCTTCTCAACTTCTCTTGACTTTGATCCTAACTTTTCTTTGAATTGAATTATGGATTCAAGGTTCATGATTTGTGATAGGAAAGGTCTCTTGATGTTTATGAATAGTTTCGATTAACTAAACTTGAGAAAATTTATGAAAACACCGTCTTGGAACAAGTCCGCGACGCGGAGATGCTCCTAAATAAATGCTCGTGAAAATTAAATTTGAAACAATGGAGTCCGCGTCCTGTCCGCGACACAGAGAAGATTTTTGTTCACAGGGGGAACTAGTCCGCGACGCGGACTTGTTTCATGCAAGCTGCCCGACTTTTCTCCTTCATTTTTCCAACTCTAAACCCTCTTAACTTCAAAGGTTCCAGCCCCAAACACTTAGAATCATAAAACCCCTTATCATACAATAGATTCAACTCGAAATCACAACCGAAAATATGCACCAAACCAACAAGAAACTTCAACAACCACAACCAATCTTTTTTTCTCGAAATTAAAACGAGTTTGGCGTGTGGGGGAATGAACCATCCCAACACTATGATCTCACATACCTTAATAGGGATCACCCCCGATGAAAACCACGACGATCTTGACGAACCTTGCTTCTTCTTCTCTTTCTCCTCTTCTTTCTCTCTTCACTCACAACCCTAACTCTCACTTTTTAAAAGGGAAAACTTATTTAAAATCAATCTATACCCTTAATAAAACCAAAATAAAAGGTTAGGGAAAAGATCAAACTACCCTTAAAATTTGGATTAAACTGCCCTATGTCAACAACCCAACTTCCAAAGGGCATAAGTCACTCATACGAACTCGGAATCGAGCAAACTCGGCGGCGGTGGAAAGATCATTCCAAGGGATTTGTAAACTTAATTGGAAATACACCTAACTCATCCTGAGCTAGGAGTTATGACCGTGAGAATTTGGCCAAAACTCACTTTTTCCCATAACTAAATTTCCAGATTTTGAATTCTTTCCAAAAATGACTATTTCCAATTACAAGCTTCTTCATAGCTATTTCAAATTGCAAGATGTCACACCTATTATAGATGTTCAAATATAAAATATAAACGTAATCATGATGAAAGGCAATAGCCAAAAAGGGATAAAAGTTGTTAACTCCAACTTAATTCTAAACCTAAACATTTAAATATATATATATACAAATATAATTCTTTTTTTTTTGGTTTTTTGGTTTTTATTTTTTAAAATCCAAAACCAAACCAAAAAACTAAACAAAGTAATTTATTAATCCAAAACCAATTCGAAAAACTAAAAAACCAATCCAAATGAAAAATTGGTTTGATTTGGTTTGATTATTCGGTTTAATCCGACTAGTGCACACCCCTAGCGCCACGTGTCCAAATGAAGTGGTAGTCCCAGTCAAATGCAAGAACCAATCACAATCCGCCAAGTATCAATATGACATTCTTTTTCCAATCGCAAGCAACCTTGTCCACCTCCTACAATTATAAATAGGGGATGGACATGACATCCTAAGGCATCAAGAAAACTCTTCAACAAGCATTCCTCAATTGGAGAAAGCTACAACATCAACTGCATAGCTCTTCGAAGGAGTGATCAACGGAGTTCTTCCCGGAGATCGACTTGAAAGAACGAAGCACTTTCCGACATTCCCGTAGATCAAAAACATCTCAAGGAAGTCTACATCATTCAACAATTTGAGAAGTACGCTACTAAAGGCCCTCGAATCTTGGAGAAGCTTAGGACAGAAGAATCAAGAGAACAACAGAATTGTACTCACAACGATTCATCAATAAAAATAACATTTTCTTTTATTTATTTTGCTTGTAGTTAATTTTCAGTGCATAAGGAAATTTGTTGCGAACAAATGCGCTGCAAATTAACAGCAAGCATAATAAATAAAAGAAAATATTATTTTTATTGATGAATCGTTGTGAGTACAATAATGTTGTTCTCTTGATTCTTCTCTCCTAAGCTTCTCCAAGATTCGAGGGCCTTCACTAGCGTACTTCTTGAATTGTTGGATGATGTAGACTTCCTTGAGATGTTGTTGATCTCCGGGAATGTCGGAAAATGCTTCGTCATTTCAAGTCGATCTCTAGGAAGAACTCCGTTGATCACTCTTTCGAAGAGCTATGTAGTTGATGTTGTAGCTTTCTCCAATTGCCGAATGCTTATTGAAGAGTTTTCTTGATGCCTTAGGATGTCATGTCCATCCCCTATTTATAGTTGTAAGGAGTGGACAAGGTTGCTTGTAATTCGCCAAAGGATGTCATTTTGACACTTGGCAGATTGTGATTGGTTCTTGCATTTGATTGGTACTACCACCTCATTTGGACACATGGCACCGCCTTATTGGTCTTGGATGCCTAGTCACTATGACACGTGGCATGGGTTTGGGCTTCAAGGTGAAATGGACCTTGGATTTGAATTAAATAAAATGGATTTATTTATTTGTAAAGCCCAAATTAATCATTCAGCCCAAATGAGCATGGATTAAATTCAAATTTCGTATGAATTTAATCCAATAAAATTTATGTGTCTACAATATCAAACATCAAAATGAGGGGAAAAGAAGAAGATGAAGTGAGTATCCGTCTATGTGATTATTGTGTTGCTCCCAATAGTTTAACTTACAAGTATATCTAATTGCCTACAGTAACTACAAACATATGATGAGTAGGGCTATTCGTGGTTATGGTTAAAAAATCAAACTGAACCGCAATTCAAACTAAACCGATTAAAAAACCAATATTTGATTTGGTTTGGTTAGGTTTGGTTTTAAATTTTGAAAACCAATACTATTTGGTTTGGTTCTAGTTTTACTAAAAATAACCAAACCGAACCGATAAATTAGATATATAAATTTTATAATTATTTATATATTATTCATAAATAAAATATAAATATTTTGTTAAATTAGATGTGAAAATTTTATAATTGACATATATATGACTAATAATTTCAAGTTATGATAGTATAATAATTCTTTCAAGTTGTAATTTTTTTTTTGCAGGTTCTAACAATTTATTAAAATAAAAAAATGTTTTAAAACTACAGTAGAAGGTAATTTGTTTGAAAAATAAAAGGTAAAAAACGGTTAAAGTAGTGGTAATTAATTTGAATTAATTAATGATAATTAATATGTGCATAAAATTAGGAGATTGAATAAAAACAAGAATATTTGTTTTCCATTTTTAACTCCAATCAGTTAAGTTTATTTCAAAAATAGATTTTCTTCTTTTATTCAAACATTTCTCTCTCCTGTCGATTATTTCTGGAAATAAACTTCACTCACAACTAGTTCCATTTCGTTTTTATTCAATAATCTTCATTTTGTTGTAATGGACGACTTCTTATCAATATTAATAAAGCATGGAAGTAGATGTGATCCTTCAGGTTAGTGATCTTTGCGATTTTTTATTTGTATTGTTATACTACTCAAATGTAAAAAAAAAACAAAAAACAATGATGCTGAAAAATAAATTTTCAAATTTTGTTTGTGTATAACAGAATTTGATTATGACTTTTTTGTATGAACATTTTTATTTGGAGATTACATAATATAAGTTTGATTTTGGTATGAATTTTTTTTAATTTAAGGTTTCTGATAAAAAAATTACATAAACTTTATCAATAATTGGTATAATGTTTATACCATGTTTAACAAAATTTGATTATGTCAGTTTTTTTATTGTGTATAATAATTTAATTATGGTGTTTTTTAAAAAATTTATAATGTAATATTTTGGTATGAACATTGAATTTGTTCGTTATTTGTCTGACCCATTTTTTATTTTTTGATATGTTTCTGGTTAAAAAAATTAAATAATTTTTTTTTGGAATTTGTATACCACTAATACAAGACATGTATGGCAATCGATAAATTGTATACTACTAATTTGTGAATGAATACTGATTAAAAATGTTTATAACTAAATTTGTTCATTCCTTGTATGAACCATTATTGATTTTTTGGTATGAATCCGGTTTAAAAATTGACGTAAATTTTGTATGAAATTGGTATAATAGTAAAATCAAACTTGTATGGAAATTTATAGTTTTTATGGCACAAAAATGGTATGATTTAATTTTTATTTTTGGCATTATATTGGTATGGAATTGTGCATAATAGTGGGATGAAATTGGTATACTATTTATTTAATAAAAGAGAATTACTAGTTATAAATTATATGATTTTGTATTCTTTTTGGCATGAGTCTTGTATGAATCGGTGTTTACTTTTGGTATGAAATAGGTATAGAAAGTATGCATAAAATGGTATGAAATTCGTATACTGATATAACATATGTATAAAAGTTATTTGTACTTTTGTATCTTGTAATACCGACACAATAATTTATGATGGAACATGAAAAATGCAATTCAAAAAGTTTCGGAGCATAAATTATTGTCGGCTGGTTCAAAAAGACAGTAGGGAGACCACAACTTGAATGCTGGAAAGGGTTTGCAGGTCTAAGGTTAAGTACAATACATGTCGTCGGGAGGGACACAACAGGAAGACATGTTCAAATTACCTTGCAGAAAAATGACATGATATATTTTTATTTGATTGTTTTATTGTGACAAACTCGTGTTTTGATTTACTTTGTCTTTTAAGTTAACGATTTATATATTCAGAACACTTATTATGTGTACTAATTAATCATTTGTGTATTCGGTGTTTTTTAAATGTATAGTAAAAAAATAGGTAATGTTGTTATGAAATTGATATCAACTGAAAAAATTAAGTCAAATCGTAGTATGAAATTGGTATACATTTGGTACCAAATAGATATCCCAATGGTAAAATTGAGAAAAATAACATGTAATTGAGATTTCAACCGAAATAGTCAATCTAAAACTAATTAATGTTGTATTAAATTTGTATACATTTGGTATGAACAGATATCCCATTGGAAAAATTGAAAAAATAACATGTAATTGAGATTTCAACAAAATTAGTCAGCCTAAAACTAGTTAATTTTGTACCCAATTGGTATACATTTGATATCAAACTGATAACCCATTGGAAAAATTGAAAAACAACATGTAATTGAGATTTCAACTGAATTAGTCAGCCTAAAACAAGTTAATTTTGTATCCAATTGGTATACATTTGGTATCGAACTGATATCCCATTGGAAAACTTGAAAAACCAACATGTAATTGAGATTTCAACTAAATTAGTCAGCCTAAAACAAATTAATGTTGTATCCAATTGGTATACATTTGGTATCCAACTGATATCCCATTGGAAAAATTGAAAAACCAACATATAATTGAGATTTCAACAAAATTTGACAACCTAAAACAAGTTAATGTTATACCCAATTGGTATCCAACAAATATCCCATTGGAAAATGGAAAAAACAAAATGTAATTGATATTTCAACGAAATTAGACAATCTAAAATAAGTTAATGTTGTATCCAATTTGTATACACTTGATATCCAACTTGAAATTTTAGAACAAAGACTAAAATTAAAAATGTATGAAATTGGTATCCAACTGGTATAAATCTGGAAAGAATTAATCTGACAATGTAAAACAATGCATATTATATATTGTTGTAAAAAACTGTAGCAAAAGAAAGATACATCATCCAAAATCAAAACATGTAATAATTAAAAGTCTAAACTGCAATCAAATATTTCAAAGTTCATTTCCTTGGTCTTGGTGTAGGATAATTGATAGTATCCTAAACATGTTCTTTTGCTATGCGGGGTCCACCAAATCTGCTAGCAACCATTCCAGTTACTTCACTCTCATTAATTGGGCCATCAACGTTCTTGCTTCTTTCATACTGCCACATGATTGTGGCGTACCTTTTACGGTGGTACTTTGCATCAATATTAATTAGACCGATATCAAAAACTCCATTGCTAATATATTTAGCAAAGAGACATGCGTACAATCCACAATCACTGAAAAAACATTGAAGAAAGAAATTGAGAAGGAAAGTGAATTACTTATTATGAACAAAGCACAATAAGATAGGAATACATACTTTGAGCTTGGATCTTGTTGAGGCACATTATAAATACAACTTTGAGCTTGGATTGAGGCTTGTCAACATATGCAGGTAGTTTATTGGAATAGAGGTCCAACCTTTTACCATAAAATCCTTTGCTAGCTAAAAATAGTGGTATAATTGTGGCAAGTTTATCAACTGCTTTCTCCACATTCATCGTGTGTAGATCTCCTACCATCATTGAATCATATACATGTGGAAGAGTTCTGCTGATTTTCTTTTTGAATGAAGAAGATGAACGTTAAAGATGGAGAGAGAGAGAAAATGTTAGTTCTATGTAAAAGAGGAACGTGGGGGTGTGGGGTTTGCGTGTGGGTAAAAGAGGAAGGTGGGGGTGTAGGTGGGGGGTTGCCGTGTGAAAACTAAAAAAAAATCCCTAAGATGGTGTAAGAGATAATAACAATTGATTCTCCAATATTAATGTTATCCCTAAGATGGTGTAAGAGATAATAACAATTGATTCTCCAATATTAATGTTATCCCTAAAATGGTGTAAGAGATAATGACAATTGATTCTCTAATATTAATATATTTCTCTTACTTATTAATTATAAAAATAATACCTAATTAATAAAATAAAGTATAGATTAAAAATAATTTGTTAATACTTGTAATTATAATGTTATAAGTAGTAATATAAAAAAGTACATCTAAAGGTTGTAATATTAAGCCTTATATAGATATGTGGGGTGGTTTTTCCAATTTTAATTAACTTAAATCTTTAACTTTACCATTCTCTCAAGCCCAACAGTTCAGCCCAACTATAACAATCTTAAGTCCAAGTCTATCAAAAATCCATTTTAGTTTTTACCTACCCTACTTCACATAAATAGTCACACTTTCTGTTAATTGAATCACTTTGTTCGTGTAATGATAACTCTAGTATAGCTTAATTGCTTAATTGAACCAAAAGTAGCTTTTCTGTGGATTGTTCATATACTAGGTGTTTGTGTCTATCGAGATACGGACTTCCTCAAAAAAATTATTACTTTCAAACCGAATAAACCAGAAAAACTGAACCAAACCGACAATAACTAAACTGACGGTTATTTTTTCATTTGGTTTGGTTTGATTTTAGAAATTTTAAAAACTTACTAGATTTGTTTGGTTTTGATTTTAATCAATAACCGCACCACGAACAACCCTCGATATAAGTAATAGTTTGGACATGGGTATATCAAATCACAAATTAAGTCCTATTACAATTTGAAAATTCAAAAACAAAATTTCCAACACTCTCTCTTAGCTAATTGGGAAGAATTAATATTACTACTAATCTATTATTTCGGTTATATCCCAACTCCCAAATTATATGACACCATTTGAATTTTGAAAGTTGTACTTTTAACTTTTATCCATAAATTCAGATAGAAATCTAAAAGTTTTTAAAATAAAATTTAAATATTTGAAACTCCGTAAAAAATATTGTAAGTCACAAAAATTAATATAATTAAAATATTTTTAAAATAAATAAATCACAATTAAGAAAAAAAAATTGCCTCTCAAAACTTTTAAAATGGAAAAGGGTCATATTTGCCCTTGTATTCTCATAAAAGAGTTCACGTCATATTTTTTTGATATATTTATCCCTGCCATCTCACTTAAGGAACATATTTTCCCTTGGACCGTTAAGTTTCCTGTGAGAAAATAAGATTCCTTGACAGAAGTTTCGGCTTTTAGCACAATTTGATTTGGAAATAGCTACCTATTTCTACTCCTCTTTGTTTATCGTATCCTCGTCAACCCTTAAATTTTAAAGTCCTCGAAAAAGCTAGGATTTCTAACTCAAAAGAAAATGTCAATTTTTTTTAAAAAAGAAAGAAAAAAATTATAACCATTAGCTTTTCTAGCTCATGAGATTTTATGATACGTTGGAAAAGCTAATTTAAGGTGTTCAAGATAAAAACATCAGATGATTAAAGGGATACCATGAGATGTAATAGTCCAATGGGAAATATGTGGCTTAAGTTGAATGACAGGGCAAATATATCTAAAAAAAAGTATGACGAATGACAAATATAGCCTTTTTTTGAGAATACAAGGGCAAATATGACCCTTTTCCGTTTTAAAAATATGGGAAAAGGTTCAAAAATACCCCTCAACTTTGGTTTATTAGCTGACTATACCCCTACCGTTAAAATAAAGTTATTCATGACCTCGCCGTTACTAATTTCACCATTTATACCCCTCAATTAATGGAAATCCCCAAATTGATTCAAATTAACCAATTTTAATTAAATTACCCAATTTTAACCCAACCCGACCCACCTAATAATATAACCCATTTTTGTTCATCTTCGTATCTGTTCGTCTTCATCTTTAAAATTAATAAAAAAAAGTCCAACATAATAACAAATCAACAAATCAAAGCAAAAAAGTTGTCTGGAAAAGTTACAATCCCACTGAACAGTGCCCAAAAACCAATAATATCAAACCCAAAAAAATAAAATAATCAACAACAAAGTTTGATAGTATACAATCAATGACAAACTTGAACAAGGAATATGAAAAAATGAAAAATTATTGGAGCTTGAACTACCTAACCAAATCTGAAACACAGAAAATAGAGTGAAAAATGTAAAAGAAAAATAAATCATCATAAATATAAGAATGGAAAGCAAATAGAGGGTCACCGGAAAATGAGATGAAGCTCGGTCGTGGAGCTGTATTGGTGTTGTTAACTGGTTCGAGAAATTGGTTAGCTAATTTTGGCGTTGGGAGAGAGGTTGTGGTGGATGCTGATTTGCAGAGCCTCGCCGGAGTTAATGGTCATTGTTCACTGGAGTTGGAGCCAAAAGCACCTATACAATGGAAGAAAACGTAAAAGGGGAAAAGGGAGGGGAATGGCGGCGGTCGCTCTTTGCTGGAGTTTGTGGATGGAGCTGGTGGATTTTGGTAATTGTTTGATGGGTGTTTTCAAATGGATTGTTTACAGGTTGTTTTTGTAAAAGAACCCAAGTTTAAAGATGAAGATGAACAAGATAGAACAAAAATGGATTATATTATTAGGTGGGTCGGGTCGGTTTAAATTGGGTAATTTTAGTAAAATTGGTTAATATGAGTCAATTTAGGGATTTCCGTCCATTGAGGGGGTATAAATAGTGAAATTAGTAACGGCGAGGGCATGGATAACTTTGTTTTAACGGTAGGGGTATAGTCAACTAATAAACCAAAATTGAGGGACATTTTTTACCCTTTTCCCTAAAAATATTACATAAATTGAGATGAACACAATATGTGTTATACTTTAAATTCAACACATATTTGGCCAAAATCAACCTTCTAGGTTAGTAGAACTAGATTTACTATTTCTATTCTAATATATAGTATTCACTACTATTTTTATTCATTTAATACAAATCATACACTTGTTGATAAAATAAATAAATTAATTCAAGCATAACTAATTTCTAGTAATTTCAACATTACTAATTCATCATATTGAGTACTATTCTTATTCATTTAATACAAATCATATTATAGTTGTTGACTAAAAAAATAATTTATTTCCAGCATAAAGAAAATAATTTTTAAAAAATGTGAAAGAAAAAAAAAGAAAAAGAAAAATAGAAAACTGAAAAATGGTTATGCCCGCCATTTGTAACGGTTTCTTTAACTCTGTTTATCCGAAAATCGATCTGAAAAATCCATGGCAGATCAAAATAAGGATCACCAGTAATCAGGTTGAGAGAGGAGCTATGTTGATTCATTTATCGAGACGTTTGAGTACATTCTTCGACACTGGACACTGGACATGGCCAAAATTTTGGTGAACCAGTGCGAGATGCGTGTTAAAAAGCGGGATGTAACTGAGGATAATGATCCTAAGAAGTATGAAGGTCAGAGTGTATACTTGTGGAAGCTATACAATGATGACTATGTTCTTAAGTGCATTGAATTGTTCAACGATAGCAGATTGGGTGTTGGTGATGAAATTGGGCTGTTTTAGGATACCAGATCTTCAAATTTTATGTTGAAATTACTTTTTAAGAAAAGAATGCAGGTGATTCATTTGTAGAAATTGGGATATCTTCAAGTTTTATGGTCAAATTCTGTAAACGATTCAAGAAATAGGATCATAGGTTTGTAAAATAGAGTATGAATATATGATGATTCTTTTCTCAAATTCGGTCTGCTTTTTGTACTTGTGATTGGAATATCTGGATTTTTGGCTACGATGATTGTTTGTTTTTCTCTTCTTGTATTTGCAAGAAAAGATTTTCTCCCTATTATAGATGTTGTGCATCAATCTTGTGATAACAGTTTTTCCAAAACATCTTCTAGTATTGTTATTGAAATGTCTTATAGCAAGCACATCTTTTGATAGAACCTCTTCTATTTTTTTACTTGAATTTGTTGATATCATTGTCGATTCTTCTCTAGAATTCGTCATTGTTGATAGAATACGACAAATTTTCATCCGAAAGGAGATGCTAATCGTAATGAATGGTCATTGCTCGTGGCTCGTAGCAATGGGTGCAACAAGTGAAAATGCTAAAGTTGAACTTATTCAACATAGCTGGAGCAAACAAGCTCTTTCTTACGCCTCCTAAGTAGCCATTTATGACAGAAGCATTTAATGAATTCCAGATTCTCAGTTTCTCTTAGAATCTGCTGATTGTAACTAAGCGAGAAATCATCAGCGACTAAGAGAAGAGCAGTACGTAGGACTTAAAACGAGGGTTCCTTTCTCTCTTCACTCTCCTAAATTCGATGCAAACTAATAATTCTCTCTCTGTACCAATTTATGTGACTTACTTTCCTTTTTAGTCAGTCCCAAAAAGAATGACACATTTCTATATTAAGTAACAATTTAACTATAAAAGGTCTATTTTACCCTTAATGAAATGATTTACAACCACATAAATTTCTATCATTCATTTTTTTACCACAAGTTTTAAAAGTCTTCCTTTCTTTCTTAAACTCCGTGCCGAGTCAAACTACCTCACATAATATGGGATGGAGGTAGTATTAAATAAAGTGCAGTTTATAGAAATGTAGAATGTATTGGGGCAAGTTAGAATAGAAGAATGTGATTTCTAAATTCATTAAATCAACTCGATTTGAGTGCATTCTTCAATACTGGAAAAATGAGGAAAAAGATTACATGTGAAGATCTCACTTTTGGAGATCTTCAAGTTTTATGTTGAAATTCTGTAAATGATTCAAGAATTGTCTTGTTGACTTGTGGGATGCAACGAAGAAAAATGGCATTAATAGTTATGAAGGTGGAAATTTTACTTTTAGGAAGATGTGTAGTGATGACTATTCTCTATTGTGCATGACATTGATCAATGATCGTGGATTGGGTGTTGGAGATGAAATTATGCTATATTGGCAACCTAGGTGTTCAGAGTTTATTTTCAAATTATTTTCTAAGGTTCGTGAGTCAATTAGGCCTGTAAAAATTTGGAGATCTTCAAGTTTTATGTTGAAATTCTGTAAGCGGTTCAAGAATTGTCTTGTTGATCTGCTTTTCTGTACTTGTATTTGCAAGAAAAGATTGGTTGACCTTTCTGGCCCAATATGTTATTCGATGAGTTTCAATTCATCCGTTCGTTCCCAATGAAAGATCTTGTGCTTCAATGTATGGTTATACAATCCTGAATGTCAATCATTTAGTGCCTGAATAGCTAAGAATTTAATTAGAATGAACAAAGAACTGATAATTAGAGATGGTTGTACAGTATTGAATGTCTTGTGATAACTCGAGTTGTTTGGTCATAGTTTTTTTTCCCAAAACATCTTGTACTATCGTCCTTGAAAGGTCTTACAACAAGCACATTCTTTTGATAGAACCTCTATATCTTCCAAACATAAATAACCATCATCTAATCATGTTCTGCTGTAACTGAAGATTACCGACCAAACTCACTGGTGGAAGATTACCAGTTCCTTAATCATAAGGTTGAATCTTTAAGTTGATGGATTCCGTATAGTATGAATTGTGATTGATTTTAATGAATCAATATCCTGGAAAACTGTGTGGGATCTCCAGAAGCTGATCACTCCATAATATTAATAATTCCTCACGCACGAGTAACGATTCCTGTCTCTTCCAAACAGAAAAGGTTGAGCTGGTATAATATTCTCAATATCTCCAACTTTGTTTCCTCTTATAGCACAGCTAGTTCAAAGACAAATAATCATCAATTCTCACATGTCATAGTTTTGCAAGACTTCAAATACTAGGTGATAGTACACTGTTTGGTATGCTATGCACCAACTAGAGTTTTTCAGAAAGTCTAGAGTTACAAAGTTTGTTTTTGCTTGTTTTCTCCACTGGTTGGTTCTCCTTTAAGTTCCAAACATGAATGAATACCTCCCTGGTAAGTGATCCAACACATCATCTCTATTCTGATGAAAAAGTGATTGAACCAGATTAGAACTTGTCAAATCGGATCCTTGAGCGGTTTGATCATAGTTTTGAATGTCTTGTGATAACTTGAGTTGTTTGATCACAGTTTCTCCAAAACATCTTTTTGTATCGTTCTTGAGAGGTCTTACAGTAAACACATTCTTCTGATAGAACCCCTTATATTTTTTTCCTTGAATTTGTTGATATCATCATCTTCACGCCTCGGTTTTGCTTATCTGAATTTTCTTTGTACTTGAATTTTAGTAACCAAGTGTATGCTCTAGCATTAGTGATTGTAGTTCAGCTAACAGAATATGCACATTAGTCCATACTGGAAGTTGTACATGGACAAAGGTTTGGTGAACGGGTGTGTGGGGTGTGTTCGTGTGTGGGATGTAACACAAGAGAATGACCTTAAGAAGTATGAAGGTGCAAATGCTAGCTTAGGAAGCAGTGTGATTGAATTTGGTGATGAAATTGGGCTATATTGGGATCCTAGGTTTCTAACGTTTATGTTCAAATTACTTTTTTAGCCAAACATCATAAAAAGTAAAAACAATTACCAACTCGATTAGCCACCAGCTCGGTAATAGTCTCCAAGCCTTTACAATGCTCCAAAATAGTTAAGTTCAAAAACCCAAGTCAAAATCCTCAAAGTCTACAATAAGAACTACAAACTAATAGAAAAACTCTAACTCTAGAATGGGAACTGTAATATCTGGGTGAAAACTGGCAGAGAACTACTCAAAATTCCTTTTAAAATCCAATTTATAGTTTCCCAAGATTTAGTCTTAAAGTCCAGTTGGCAAATTAAGTCGGGCTTTACGAGTGGTTCGGCGATCTGCCATTTGCTCCCTTTCATCGCCATTTTGCATTGGTCATCAGCCTCCCAGGTCCTGTAACTTTAGGCGATCCAACTTGTTGTCGCGGAGTAGATCGACGATTCACCGATTGGTCATATTTGTCGCCAACTTGGTTTCTTCCCCAGGGCTGGCACACTGGAATTTTAGGCGAGCTAAACCAAGATCATTTTTCTCCACCTCTTCAGCTTGTTTTGCTCCTTTTTGCCTGTTAGTGTCCTTGCCTTGCTCCTTAGCTCACATACCTGAAAATCAAGGCTTTAACATCAGCTTATAGCATAAATTAGGTATTTGAGGACACTCAAACTATCAAAACAATGCCCTAAATGAGTCAAAATCTCGGACTCATCAACACCTCCAACTTAAAAAATTTGCTTGTCCTCAAGTAAAATTCAAGATCAGCAGTTCAATAAGGATGTCTCAAATAGTGTTGCATAAGACTCAACATGAATGCACACAAAATGTTCGAACTACACATACAATGCTCAATTATGCATTCAAAGATTCAAATTGTGACTCACCATTATTAAGGATACTCCAGTTCACAATACTTGCATCAAATGCAAGTTCAACCTCAACAAAGGTACTCAAATGCCCTCACAACAAAGATGATTCCACATTCACACAAAATTCTTCAACAATTTAAAGTCCCGGAATCACATACAACTCTCACACTCAAAAAGAACATATGCATGATTCCACCCATAGGCTTGCCCTTCTTTTCCAATCAATACTCATATTCAGCTCACTAAAGATCACAAAGGTCTTTTCAAGGCTTATAACGGGGCTGAGTATAAAGGTATGATCATTTAGGCTTAGTGGCTTCTACCTTCATGAAGTATGGCCTGAAAATCACTCTTTCTCCTTCTCTTTCACGTTCAAACATGTTCAAACTCCACCCCATTATTCAACTAGACATGAATCACCGGATACCCCATTTTTCAATATGTTCACACACTTTATTTCACAATTCTTGCTCTTTTTCAGTCTTATTTTTCTTTTTTTCTTTTTTTCTTTTTATATGGAGGGGTTCCATCTTTTTCAAAATAATCCATCAAAGGGGGAGTTATTCACACTTCTTGACTTTCCTTCTTTTTTTCACCACACCCCCAACTTAGGCTTTTGGCCTAAGTTGGATATTCAAACAAACCAAAACTTCATGAAGGTTATAGTTGATGGGATAAATAGGTCAAAGTTGTTCAAGTTTCTTTCAAGAAAAGGATAGGCTCAATGGGTGCCAAAACAAGATTCACACTTCTCACAAGGGTGGCCATAAAAGAGGTATATTGTCAAATTCGTTCACTCTTCAAAATTCTTGCCTAAGGTCATTTCAATTGTTTGCTTCACTAAATCAATCGGACTAACGGGGCAAGTTCTAGGTTTCATCAAATACAATGTTCAAGACGACCTTACCACAAAAGGCATTGCTACCTACTCCACACTTTCTAGGTAGCGTGCGATGATCATCACAAGAGACTCATTCGACAACCATCTAGTCACAACGAGATGCTAAAAGTTCACATATTACATATGTAACTTAGTTTGCCTCATCGTAGACGCACATTCATTTTATTCAATTAAGAGCACTATTCAAGTCATCGATATTGACCACAATCGACACTCAAATTTGCACAAGAACAGCCACAATCACACACACATGATGTGGAATTTTTTTAAAAGTTGGTTCAAAAACCATTTTCTATCAAAGCAATGGGCCACACACAAGCCACAATCCAACAAACAAGATATATATAAAACAATTGGCTCAATATTCACAAAAGCATAATTAAAACAGAACCAATATTCACAAAACAGTCACAAGAGGTGGGTATGGAAATACCTCACCCCAACCAACAAAATATGCAGTTGTTCTCAAATGCAACTAAAACAAAAAAAATATTTAAAGAGTAACATAGAGGGAGGGGAAAACTCATCCTGCCAGGCTAAGCCTGGGTTGAAGTCTGCATCTCAGTCACTCTATCTGTCGGGGCATCAGTGCCCGGGGTCAAAACAATTACAACACTCTCAGTATGGGCATCAGTGCCTGGGGTCTCAACAATCTTGGCTCCACTGGAGCCCACCATGGAAGTATCTGTCAGAGAGGCATGTCTAGCTGTCTCGTACATGGCACCTTCCAAGTCAACCAAGTCCTCATAAACAACCTTCTTTCGATCACCAAGATGCTCCTCATATGTCTCAGCCTCAGACTCTATATCATCTGCATCAGCTCTAACCTCATCTCTAGTGGTAGCTGGAGGCATATCAGAACAAGTTGGAACCTCGATGCTCGGGCCATCTGGGATCTCCATAATGCCAAAGATTAGGGACATATAAGTGGACTTCAGCTGGTACACATCCTTTCTCAACTCTGTAATATTGGCCGTCACCTCATCAGTGGCTACCTGCCCTCTCTCACACACCTCTACTCTCGCCGAAAGGGCATATATTGAAGCTCGGAGAGGTGTCAATGCAGCAACAATGGCTCTCACAATCATCCTAGGAATATCAACCTCTAAATGGGAGGCACACATATCAGCAGACTGGGATAAGTGTCCCATCTTGTAAAGCATGGCCTTGGTGATCAGAGGCCTAGAAGCAGAAGCAGCAGCATCAGAAGATCTAAGGGGAGGGGGTGCAGTAGAAGAGCTAGGAGTCTCAGAAGAAGGAGGTACAAATGTACTTAAGGGCCCACTGGCCTAGTTAGGCATGATTGCTTCTGTAGGAACCATATCAACATCAACCTCCGGGGAGGTGTCCACCTGGGTTGCCCTCCTTCTGTCAGCCTCATCCCGCTAGTACTCGGCCTCAATACGTCGGATGATGTCAGTAGAGGAGGTGGGTGTCACCTTCATATCTGTCTTCTCATCTTGAGGAACATGGGCTCGTTTACACAGCTCAATGATCAACACCGAGAATGGAAGGAAAGTGTGTCTCTGCTTGACCCTCATGGTCATCTCCTGCTCAATCAATAGTCCCAAATTCAATGACTATCGAGAAATTATGGACCCTAGACATGCTGCCTTCGGGTGTCTGAGTATGGATTTATTTTAGGATGGTTGTTGATGAACCCGAACCAGTATCGAGCTACTACATTAAGATATTTCTTTTCTATGTGCACACCTGCCTCTATCCACCTCGAGGTGGAATTAGATAATAGGGGTGCCAACCAACCCTTCAGGTTCTCCAATGACTTCCTCTGGATCAAATCGATGTATTGGTGCATGAAGTTATAAGTTAATCCCAAAAAAGCGTTTATGTCCTTACTTTCGCACTTCACCTTCTTGCCTTGGACTATCACAGAGTCAACTGGTTTGAAGACACTGGACTTCTTCTTCCCTTTTGGCACCAAGTCTCCGTAAGCTGAATAGAATTTCCGGACCCAATTTGGAATATAGGGACCCTAGGGTTTAGTGAAAATTTTGAACTTATGGAACTTGAGAGTGTTCCATATCTCTGGGTACCTGTCCACTACTCTGTCTGTGGACAATCTTTTTTCTTCTAGAATAGTCCTCAAACTCTCGACCTTTAGTCGATTGAGTGTCTGGGGAGAATGACCCTGTATTGGTGGCACCGGGACCATAGTCTGTGCTGGAGCTGTAAGAGAATGGGGAGTCTGAGGCTCCGAGATCCTGGATGGATCATGCATTCCATTGAAGCGAAGCTCTGTTCTCTGGGCTTGTAAAAGCTGGTCATCCTTAGGCTCAGATATGGAAGCCTGAGAATCCTGGGACTTTCCATCATTATCTGATGAGGTGAGGTGAGTCTCGTAGTCTCCTCACTATTGGAGCTGGCCTTCAGTGATTCAACCACGGGCGCCTTGCCTTTTCCTTTGCCTTTGCCTCCCTTTGTTGGGAGTTTGGATGCCTTTGCTCTAGATGCAGTTACATCCTCATCTATACCTACTCCTCGTGCCGGCTTGTGGGGCGGCATGTCTCCTCCTGATACTTTGGGTCTAGCCATTTCTGCAAACAACGAAGAAACTCTTAGAAAAATATCCAAAAAAATTGCATAAAGACTCACCGAACCGTTTGGTGAGTCGCCAAGTTACTTTGGCGAGCCAGATCGGGCTCGGTGAAAGTACCAGCACAAAAAAATTCAGAATTCAAAGCTGATCGGTGATGTATAGGGCCTTTGAATGGATCGCCGACACCAATCGGCGAGCTAAAATCAGTTCACCGAAAGTTACAGTGTATTTTAAGGATTAGGGGCGCAGAAGAGTGATCAAGAAGGACTTTCGGCGAGCTCAGGCATATCATCGAAAGTTACAGAACACAACTCAACATTTTATGGAAATTAAAGGCGATCAAGGGGGACTTCGGTGAATCGCCAAACCATTCGGCGAGCTCGACTCAGCTCGCCAAACAGCCTAATATGCAAGTTTTCAACCCCATTTTTCAAAATCAAACCCGCAACCCCCGAAAAAAATTAAACATAAACACTATACAATTCAACCAACACCCATACTACCCATGCCCTCGGGGCACTCAGACTTCCCCCGATTTGGACAAAATTGGCCATTTGACGTAGTTTTCCCTTAAGAATGACGTCAAATCCTCCATCATTAGAAAAAATATGTTATTTAGCACAATCTGGGATTACTCAGACTTCACCCCCCTAGACCCAACTATTTTTATTGCAACCCAATAATTTAGACTCGATTTTAAACAAGCACAACACAAGAATCGATCAATTACGCACAATTAGGCTCTAATTTAACTCATCACGGGTAATCCAACAATTAAAAAATGATTAAAATCAACTACCCAACAATTATCAACAACAATTTACCAATTTGCATTTGAGTTCAACCACATATGCAGTTTGGGGTTCGGAAAACCAACCTTTTATGCCAAAAATGAAATTTGTGAAGCTAGGCGGAAAAGTTCCACAATCCTGAGCAAAGATTTCACAAGATATAAGAAGAAAAATACAAAAATACAAGAGATCTAGAGTTGGGTGAGATGGTACGGGAGTTGAAAAGTTAAGAAAGTAAAAGGATTTTGAAATATTAAATTGTTGGGCCTTTAAAACCTTTCAGTCTGCGCTCCATTCGACAGTATAAGTCGTGCTCACCAAACTACTCGGGGATGCGCTGAGTGGTATTTTGGCTCGTTGAGTTTTACAGAACTCCCACCAATTTGGGGGTTCAAACGGCAGATAAAGTCGGGCTCGACGACTTGTTCGGTGAGTCACCGACTAAGCCTTTGCTTGCCGAATTTTACAGAGTTCCTCATCAAGCTGGGAGTCTAATGGCGGTCCGAGTCGAGGCTCGCCGACCTCTTCGGCGGTTTGCCGATTGGACTTTTCCCCGCCAAATTACCCATTTCCCAACACTTTTCACTTTTCAACCTGCAAAATCAACACCCGTTATTCACAATTAAAAACATAAAAAACTTAGGTTACCTCCCAAGAAGCGCCTTAGTTAACATCGTGGCACAACGAAAATACCAATTTAAGCTTCATTTTTAGGGTTTGCCAATGTATCACTAAGCAACCCTCCTTTTGGCCTTGGATTTAAATGAGTCGAGATTTGACCCATTTGTGTCTCCAGCTACTTAATAGAGACTGAGTGAGAAGGCACCATCTCATTAAGCATTGAGACATCCTCCTTCAACACTTTGTTTGACACTTCTACTTTGTTGAGAATGCGTGAGAGCATGTCTTCCCGAATGGACATTTCCCGATTCCTTGGGATTTTGACGCTCATGGGGTGGGATATACATGTCCTTGTCACCCCTACTTTTCTTCCAAGAAGCATTATGATCACGCCAATATCTGTCATGGTCTCTCCATCCTTCGTTTCTATTCTAACCCAGATTTCCACACGACCTTTGATAGTTGGAACGAAAACCTCATCCTTGATTAGCAAGGAAGTTAACTTCCTCATTGTACAACGCTTCAAAATATGCTTCATCGGGGTTCACTCCACCAACACCCACATCATTAACACTTTTTGTACCACTACCCATCACATTGTTTTTCCATGATATCCAGCTGGTTATCATTTTGGCCATGTTTTGGTCTCTCTCGTGATCCTTTTCAATCTGCTCTTTTGTCATCCTAAAAGTGAGAGAAGACACTTGGTATTCACGAGTGTACCATGCTCTATTGATCTTAATCATACAATCAATGAGTTGAGACGCTACTTCATAGGGTTGTTGCATTATACCACCGGGAACAAATTGATCATCAACTCTTTTGTTCACCGAATCAAGACTCATATGGAAGTATTGTAGCTGCACATTGTTTGGAAGCCCATGAGTTGGGAATTGAAGAACCAACTTTGTAAACCCCAGCCACGTCTCGTGGATTGGTTCACCTTCCAAGAGTTTGAAACCTTGGATGCTATCTCTGAGCGTCATCATCTTTGACGAGGGAAAGAATCTCACATTGAACTTTGTGGAAAATTCATCCTAAGAGGTGATAGAGTCCCTCAGTAATTCAGCCAACCATTTTGTTGCCTCACCTATCAAAGAGAATGGGAACAACCTAAGACGGACTGATTCTTGTGATATGTTCTTGAATGAGAACGGACCACAAACATTTACGAAGTTTTGAATATGCTCATGGGGGTCTTCATGGGCCATCCCTCCATATAATCCTTTCATTTTGAGGAGTTGTAGCATTGTGCTTGTAACATGAAAGACTGCATTACCCTCAATAGGAGGTAGACGAATTACACCCACACCACCCAATTGAATTGGATCATTTACATCATTCAGATTTCTAACATCGTCTTGGTGGCCCACTTGGCTACCATTACTCTCATTCACGCTCATCTCTTTCTCTGTTCAATTCAAGAAACACAAAACAAAAACTAAAGTAAGTCAATTCAACTACAACCAAAAAGATCACAATTCAACTTCAATAAGAGAATTTTAAACAACACCACTCATTGGCAGCGGCGCCATTTTGATAGAACGTCTCAAGTAAACCTCACCCAATTCTAGGTGTAAATGATCGTTATCTAGTATAAAACCCAACTAAGAGTTAGGGTCGAACCCACAGGGAGCGGTACATGTCTAAAATTCAATTATGACGTACAAATGTGGACTAATCGGTTAAAGGAATGGAAATTATCAAAAAAATGCAAACAAATCTAAAGGGGTGACAACGAATGTCAGATAGGGGTTTTTGATTAGTAATTAACAACTAAAACACAATCAAACACTAAGGAAATAACAATATAAAGAGGAATTCTCGCGATGTGATCGATTATAGGCAAATTTCACTATATGGGTAATTGATAAATGGCTAAATAATTGTGGGTAGGCTAGACTATAGGTGAGATAGATTTCTCTCGAACAACTATCATGATTCAAGTGATTTCTTTCAAACATCAACAAGCTTAGCAAATAAGAACATCCCACACCTTAATTCATCTACTCTGTCGAGCTAGATAGGTAGAATTGGGGTTAGGATTTAATCTTTCGAGCTAAACCCATATCAACCCAATAACTACAATCATCAATTGAAAGCTTTGATTCTAAAATCCCTTTTTCAAGCAAGCCCAGAAAAGTGAATTGCATTTGCAACTACAATTCTTAGATTAAAACACAGCTATCAATTAAACCCACTTATATTAAGCCTTTAAATCAGTAATAATCAATACACATAAACTAATTCAACCCATAATCACATAATCACACCCCAAAAATTAGGGTTTTAGCCAAACATCATAAAAAAGTAAAAATAATTACCAACTCGATTAGCCATCAGCTAGGTAATAGTCTTCAAGCCTTTACAATGCTCCAAAATAGTTAAGTTCAAAAACCCAAGTCAAAATCCTCAAAGTCTAAAATAAGAACTACAAACTAATCAAAAAACTCTAACTCTAGAATGGAAACTGTAATATTTGGGTGAGAACTGGGAGAGAACTACTCAAAATTCCTTTTAAAATCCAATTTATAGTTTCCCAAGATTTAGTTTGAAAGTCCAGTTGGCAAATTAAGTTGGGCTCGCTGAGTGGTTCGGCGATCCGCCATTTGCTCCCTTTCATCGCCATTTTGCGTTGGTCATCAGCCTCCCAGGTCCTGTAACTTTAGGCGATCCAACTTTTTGTCACTGAGTAGATCGACGATTCGCCGATTGGCCATTTATGTGGCCAACTTGGTTTATTTCCCAAGGCTGGTACACTGGAATTTTAGGCGAGCTAAAGAGCCACTCGGTGGTTCGTCGAGTGGTCTTGGCGATCACCAGGATTGCTTTTCTCCACTTCTTCAGCTTGTTTTGTTCCTTTTTGCCTGTTAGTGTCCTTGCCTTGCTCCTTATCTCACAAACCTGAAAATCAAGGCTTTAACATCAACTTATAGCATAAATTAGGCATTTGAGGACACTAAAACTATCAAAACAAAGCCCTAAATGAGTCGAAATCTCGAACTCATTAGCTTCCAACTGCTTAATTGATATGGAATGTGAGATAACTGTTTGGTTAAAAGAAGAGATGTCATCTTTCATTTCCTTTAGCACCTTGTCCGATCGTTCCACTTTGTTGAGAATGAGTGCAAGAATATCTTCGGTGCGGAAATTTCCAGGGTCAGCCCTTTGCTCTTTTGGCTTTTGACGCTCATGGAGGTATACATCGTTATTTGTCACTGTCCCTCTCTCTCTAATTTGTACCACAGTCACACCATTCCCTATCTCGGTCTCTCCAACCGTCATTGCGATCCCTATTCCAACCTTGATTCCTGCCTGGACTTGGATAGTTCGGATGAAAACCTCCTCCCTGATTTGTTAAGAAATATACTTCTTCATTGTACATAGCTTAAAAGTGTGCTTAATCATGATTTACTCCATTTACTCCGATCGCGTTCATAGCCTTAGAACCACTTCCCATGACTCGTTTTGATAATAGGTCCATTTGGGTCATCATCTTGGCTATGTTTGCATCCCGCTATTTGTCCTTTTCCATTTGTTCCTTTGTCATCTTGAAGCTCAAATGAGACACTTGATCTTCTCTAGTGTACCAAGCACGGATGATTTTTGTCATTTCATCAAGAAGAGTAGATGCTATTTCAAATGGTTGTTGCATGATTCCTCCTTGAATGAGTTGTTCTGCCATACCCTTGTTGATTGAATCTAGACTCCGGTAGAAGTATTGTAACAACACATTATTCGGGAGTCCATGAGTTAGACATTAGAGCAGGAATTTCTGAAACCTCAACCATGACTCATGAATTGGTTCACCATACACTCGCTTAAAGTTCTGAATATTATCTCTCAAATGTCACCATCTTGGAGGGAGGGAAAAGCCTTACATAAAATGCATCAGTGAGCTCCTCCCAAGAAGTAATTGACTCCCTTGGTAAGTCAGCTAACCACTTTGTTGCCTCCCCCATCAGAAATAAGGGAAACAAACTAAGTCAAACCGACTTCTGAGTGATGCTCTTGAAAGAAAATGGCCCACTCACATCCACAAAGTTTTGGATGTGGTCATGAGGATCCTCAGTAGCTAGACCTCCAAATAGACCCTTCATTTGCAACAACTGCAACATAGTGCTAGTCATATGAAACACCGCATTGCCCACAATCGGAGGCAATCAAATAGCACCCGCACTTCCCAACTGATCTTCATTGACATTGTGCAAGTTATCGATGTCATCATTGTGCCCAAGTTGGCTAGCATTGCTCCGGTTAACACTCATCTCTTCACATGTTTAAGAGAAGCCAACAAAGCACAAAAATAAGTTGATTCAACTACAACAAAATCAGTTCACAACTAAACTTCACTAAAAGAATTCTAAACACCACTCCCCGGTAGCGGCGCCATTTTTGATAACGCTCAACTACACTTCATCTGATTCTAAGTGTAGGCGGTCGCTAACAAGTATAAACCCAACTAAGAGCTGGGGTCGATTGCACAGGGAGTGATACGGTAAAGAATTCAATTACAAAGTGAAATAGTGTTCAAATCATTTGTAGAAGTAGACATTTTCGAAACAATTAAATAAATGACAAAGGGTTGACAATTAATGTCAAATGGGGGGATTTGAGTTAACAATTAACAACTATGAACAATCGGTAGTACACAAGTAGATGGGAGTTCTTGGGAATGTGATCAATTGAATGCCAATTTTGCAAAATGGGTGATTATTATTTACTAAAAGTCATTGAATCTTAGTGGGTAGGCTAGGCTTTGGGATCAACTGATTTCTCTCGAACCTCTACAAGCATAACACATGTCAACCCAATACCTTAATCAATCTATTTTTTCAAGCTAGATTAGTAGGATTGAATTTAGACCCACTTTCTCAAGCTAAGTCTACAATAACTCAATCATCAATTAATAGTTTTAAATTTAAAATCACTTTCTCAAGCAAGCTTAGAATGCTAGACTAGAATTGTATTTGCAACTACAATTCATCAATTAAAACTCAACTATTAATTGAACCCACTTCAAATCAACAATAATATCAGTAAATACTAACACCCATAAGTTAATTGAAATATTAAATCACATAATCACACCCCCAAGAATGAGGATTTTAGCCACACATAATAAAGAGCAAGAAATTGTTACCAACTATGTTTTTCATTAGCTTGTGCAAGAATCCACAAGTCTTCAAAATGCTCAAATTGAATTCAAAATCAAATAAACCCTAAATCTCTACTCATAATGTCAAAGAACAATGTTTAGAATGTTAGGGATCAAAAAACCCAGAACTGGACAATGTGGGAACTCTCCAAAACTCCAGAACTCTTTTTTCTTCTTTTGAAAATTGTATTTATACATTCCCAAAATTTCAGCTTCAGAGCCACTCAGCAAAATAAGTCGGGCTGCACCGACTAGGTCGGCGATGTAGCGAGTACTTCTTTCCATCGCCTTCTTGGCTTGGCTTTTCATCACTTTTTTGCTGTCACTTTAGGTGATCAAAGTCGGCATCATCGGTCCATTTGGCACGTCGTCGAACCATCTATTTACTCATTGAGTTGGTCTTTTCAATGCGATGGTCTGCTGTAACTTTTGGCGAGCTAAAGAGCCACTCAGCGACTCACCGAGTGGCTATGGAGAGTACCATCATTTCTCTTCTTCAGCTTTTTCGCTCCTTTTCCCCCAGTGATGTTCTTGTTTTGCTCTTTTTCCTTCATTACTGCAAATTAGCATTTTAACATCAATTTAGACCATAAAATAGGCATTGAGGACACTAAACTCTAAATATCATGCCCTAAATGAGTCGAAATCCCCGACTCATCAGAGCGACCTTTAGCTTTGGACATTTTGTCTTAGCTAATTGGATGGTATGATTGAATGTCTTAGATGATAGATGTGTTTTAGCCTATGCGGGAGTTCAGTCCCCTCAACTTGATCAGATTCATAGCCAACATTTTGAGGATGAGTCCTTGGTAGCACTTTGAGATCGGGTGCGAGCGGATGATTTCGGTCAGGGTACCTTGGATTCAGACTGCATTTTGAGGTATCCAGGTCGTATTTGTGTCCTAAGAATTGGGGGTTTTATTCAGTTAATACTTTGGAAGGCCCATGATTCTAGTTATTTTATTCATCTGGGTACCGCAAAGATATATTGTGACTTGAGGCAACATTATTGGTGGGTCAACATGAGGAGAGATATTAAGGGCTATGTGAGCCGTTGGTTAAGTTGTCAGCAGATGAAGGCCGAGCATTTGAGACCTGGTATTGAGTTCCAGAGATTACCCATTCTTGAGTGGAAGTGGGATCACATCTCTATAGACTTGATGGCGGGTTTTCATTGGATTTCTAGAGGTATTGACAGCATTTGGGTAATCGTGTATCGACTGACCAAATCAGCACACTTCCTCTCTCTTCATTCTTCATTCTTCATTCAGTGCTGAGAGGTTAGCCCATATCTACATTTGTGAGTGGTTTTGTCTTCATGGTGTGCATGTCTCTATTATATCAGATTAGGGTGCTCAGTTCACTTCTAGATTTTGGAGCACTTTTTAGGATCAGTTGGGCACTCACGTTGATCTTAGCACAACTTTACACCTGCAGACTGATAGCAAGTCGGAGCTTACTATTAAGGTTCTTGAGGACATGTTACGGGCTTGTGATTTAGAGTTTGGACGTCAGTGGGACCAGTTCTTGCCTTTGACGGTGTTCACATACAACAATAGCTACCATTCTAGCATCCAGATGGCCCCGTTTGAGGCCTTATATGGTAAGCATTGTCACTCACCGATTGGTTTGTTTGAGTCTACAGAGCCTAGACCGCATGGCAAACACTTGATTCAAGACTCTTTGGAGCAAGTTAGGGTTATTCAAGATAGACTTCAAACAGCTTATAGTAGGCACAAGAGTTATGTTGATCGTAGGCGGCAACCTTTAAGGTTTTTAGTTGGTTATAGAGTTTTCCTCTGTGTGTCGCCCATAAAGGGCTTAATGAGATTTAGGAGGCGGGGAAAGCTTAGTCCTAGGTATATTGGGCCTTTTGAGATCATTCGAATAGTTGCAGGGGTTGCTTATGAGTTTGGCTTGCCTATGATATTCTCAGCTATCCACCCAGTCTTTCATATTTTGATGTTTCACCAATATGTTTCTTATGAGTCGCATGTTCTTTAGTAGGATGCAGTAGAGTTAGGTGATCGCTTGACCTTCGTAGAGGAGCCAGTTGCCCTTATTGCTAGAGATGTGCGGCATTGGCGCTCGAGAGACTTTATATGGTTAAGGTCTATTGGAGGCATCATCCAGATGAGGAGGCTACCTTGGAGACCGAGCATGATATACGAGAGCAGTTTCCCAGCTAGTTTGAGCCTCAGATACTTCTTGGCTCTTACTTTCACAGATGAAAGTTCTTTTTAGTAGTGGATGTTTTAATGAACTTAGGTTATTTCAATGTTTATGCCTCCTGTTTTTCATTTAGAGCCCTTATGTAGTGACCCTAAGTCATTTATGACTTGTTGCGACTGATAATTCGGTCACATGATTGTTCACTTTGTTTTTATGCGAGTTTGTGTTTAGAGAGCTTTTGAACCTTGAATGGTCATTTTTTTTATCATAAGTTCATGAAGATGACCTCATAATCTAATTCTGATGATTTCATCAGCTCCAGATGTGTCATTTTAGGCTAGTAACATAGTCAGCTCGACTCCCCAGGCTTTTAGCGTAAGTTTGTGTGATTGGTCATTTAAATATTCAAGTTGAAGCCTAAGTTTGACTTTAGTAAATACTTTGATTAAACAGTCTCGAATAAGAATTCCATTAGCGCGGTTAGCTCCGAAATATTGAGCTTGGTCTAGAACGACCCTTCGTTTAGGATTTGAGACTTCGGGGCTAATACTGAAGCTTTTTGTTAAATTTGGCTTAAAGTGGAAATTGGGTGTAGGCGTACTTTTCAACAACACGACATCCAATGAGGACTTTGATGATTTCATTGAGTCCATAATGTCATTTCCGATGGGGTAGCATATTTCGTTTACGCGCACGGGGTTCCGAACGAGTTTTGGGCACCACGTTAAAGTTTTGAGGGCCTTAGCCCTTTTGCTGTCAATTGATGCATCGCCGCGTTTGAGCCGTTCAGCCACATTCTCGGATGGCAGGCGTCACGGCAGCCACGTTCACGCGTGGGAACCGCATTTGTGGACAGTGCGTCGGCACTTGTGTTTGCGCTGGTCGATCGTTAGGCCTATTTAAGGTTGATTGCAAAGACAACCTTGTCTTAGTTAGTATTTTTGCAATTTCTCCCTCGTTTTAACTTTGATTTTGGTAATTCAAAGTACCACACACTCTTTGTTGTCGGTTCTTGATGAGTCCACAAATTGGACTCATTTAGGGCTTTATTTTAATAGAAATAGTGTCCTCAAATGCTTATTTAGTCTAAATATCTGATGAAAACACTTAAGTTTCATGTATTTGAAGTTTTAGTGGAAGCATGGACACTTAGACTCAAAAAGGAACAAAAAGGCGGAAAAGAACAAAGAAGCTAAAGCCTGAGCATCGCCAAGCATGCTTGGCGATTCGCCGAAGGGACACACTCTGCCCATTGTTCTAGTACGCGAAGCCCTGAAGGAGAAGAATAAAAAAGGCGATGAAAGGGGCAGTCGGCGCTTTGCCGATCAGTTCCGCGAAGCAGAAATATACCGCCCAATGATCCAGAATGCACAGATGCTAAAGGCAAAAGCACAAACGACGATGAACTAGAAGAAGGGCAAATCGCCGAGTCATTCGGTGTTCGCGACTAACCTCGCCGAGCGATCCGCCAGCACTATTTTCTGAAGTCTATAAATACTAAGTTGTTTACTAGTTTTGTGTGGAACATTAGAGTAAAAAACAAAATTATAATTTTTAGACTTTAAACTTAGCTTTTATATTTTTTTTCTCAAGTTTGGAGAGAGTTTTTGGGAGACTTGAAGAAAAGAGTCCATATTCCCCAAGTTGGAAGCGGGTCTTCTCCATTCTTCTTCCTTTGCTTAAATCAAGGTTTAATTTCTTATACCCATTTGATTTCACTATCATTTTAGGTGTATTTTGTTGTTTCTTGATGTGTTTCTAAAAACCCCCATTCTTGGGGTGTGATTTAGCAAATATGTGTTGATATTATTGTTCGGTCTTGCTTGATGATAGGTTAGATGTATTTTAAT
The DNA here is from genome assembly GCA_029582685.1 of Solanum piurae. Taxonomy (NCBI): domain Eukaryota; kingdom Viridiplantae; phylum Streptophyta; class Magnoliopsida; order Solanales; family Solanaceae; genus Solanum; species Solanum piurae. The sequence goes on from JAJOOO010000950.1 coordinate 45,864, forward strand.
GGTGATTTCACCTAGTGGTTGTGGTTTAATTTAATGGGTTTGTAGTTGCAACTACAAAGCCACCCATGTGTTTTCAGCTTGCCCGAGAGGGAGGTCGCGAAACCAAGACCACAAGACTGATGGCCTAAGGAGTGGGTCGACATGAGGTTCAGCCTGAGAGGGTGAGCCCTAGTCCCATATCCTAACACTCAACTCGAGAGAGTGAGTGGGGTAAGGCGTAGGCTGGTCTTCATGCGGCAAATAGGTGTTTAAGAGGAACGCATTTGAAACGGGGTAAGTTGCCCGAGAGGAAACTTATTTCCATCTAAAGCTTAGCCTAGTCACTATTATCTTGAAAATTTCCTATCGAAAGCATGTACCCAACCATTTATCTCAACTTGTATTGCATTCACACCCCAAGAACTCTTCCCCATACTTGATTTTCTTGTTATTTTTGTTGTTTTTACTTACTTGTGACAAAAAACCCAAATTGATATTTGACACTTTTGTGTCCCCCCCTTCGATTTACAATGTTTTTAATCGTTAATGTCTTTAGCTACGACTAGTTAGAACTAGATTTTATTTTTCTATTAATTCTCAAGACCGCTCCCTTGGGACACGATCCCAACCCTTGGTTGGGTTACTATATTATCGACGATCGTAGACACTCGAACCGTAGTTAGTATCGTTAGTCACGATAAGCATCAAAATGGGGCCGCTGCCGGGGAGTGGTGTTACGTGATAATTTTTAGTTTACTAATTTTTTTGTTTTTCTTAGCTGTAGTTGCTTGTTTGTATATTGAAACAGGAGAGATGAGCATGAATGGTAACTATAGGTATCAAAGGGACCAAGTGCTATCTTTTCTCTACCCAGCGCCAAAAGAGGGGTGGCCTCATGAAAATGAGGCTAACCTCACTTATGGAACTTGAGTGAGAACTTGCGTCATGCCACGACGTTAAATAAGGCGTTGTTTGGGAGGCAACCCAAAACCCTTCTTATTGCTTTAAGTTACTTTGATGAAATAATGGTGTGTTGATTGCGCAAGTGAAAGTGTGGAAGTTAAATGAGAAGTATCAATTGGCAAATGGAAAGCCCAGTCGGTGAATCGTCGATTGGTTCGGAAACCCCGACACACTCCGTCATTTGATTCAACCCAGTTTAAGATTGGGTCTGTAAAACTCGGTGGACTCAACGAAATTATTGGCGAGTCACCGAGTATATCGGTGATTCCGATGCAGACCGTCATTTGGATATTCATCTCGACTGAAGGTCCTATAAAACTCAGTGAGATAAGTGAACACTTTGCGAATCGCCAAGAGGTTCGACGATCGGGACTAATGTCACCGAATGGACAAGAACTTGACGGTCCTTCAACCAAAGGTTTAAAAAGTTCTAACTTTATTCTCTTTCCATCACTTTTTCACCTCCACAAACTCACACTTGCACTCTAGTTTTATTTTTCTTGCACTTTCAGAGTATTTTGGTTAGTTGATTTGTGCGCGGGATTGGATTACATTGCTTCCTAGCATTTCAATAACCATTTGAGCAGCGCAAAAGGTTAGTTTCTCAAACCCCGTGATTGTGTTGTCAAAATTGTACTCATTTGCAAATGCTATGATGAAATCTGCTGAACCTCCTTGATTGAATTGAATTATTTATGTGTCGATTTGTCTGTGATAACCCTGCATGAACTGCCTTAACTGTTAAAAATTTGTTTTCTAATACATCGAGTAGGGTTAATGCGTGATGGGTGGTATTCGTATGTTATGGGTCTTGGTCAAATTTGTGCTATTTGTGCTTAAATTGTGTTTTCGGGGGTTGCAATGCTGATTTTGAGAAGTTGGGTCAAAAGTAGGCACGTTGGGTCATTCAGCGAGCTGTGACGAGCTCGCCGAACCACTCTGCGGTTCACCTAAGTGCCCCATCTCACCCTTATTATCATGCTTTATTTGTTGTGGCTACTGTAACTTTCGGTGAGAAGCACGGGCTTGCCAAGTGCACTCGGCAACTCACCGAATGTTATCTTAATCACCTTTTGTCTGCACCTTTAACCCTTCTGTGCACTGTGACCTTCGGCGGACTAACCATGGCTCGCCGAATAGACTAACCATCTAGCTACAACTGAATATCTCTTCTTAGTTTGTCAAAAATGTTTTAACATTATCTCAAGATTTTACAAACATGGCCAGATCCAAAGTTGCAGGAAGAGACGTGCCACCCCGACACATAAGAGCACAAAATTTCAGGAGAGATGCAGAAAAGTCGTACAAGACCAAAGCAAAGAGCAAGAGCAAGGAAGCCAGTTCCAGCAGAAGTGTCCCCATTGATCCCATTATTCCTTCGTGGAAACGCGGAGTTTGCACTACTATAAACTCCTTTTTGGCGAGCCATGACGGGGAAAATATGGTTGCTGCTAACATCGTTGCTGCTAACATCGTTGCAGAAGCTAAGGCAAATGAACACAATGAGAACCAGAATGACAACCCAGGGACCATTGTCGAATTTCAGGCTAATGCATCGGGCAACAATACGCCGACAGATGGAGCAAGCGTGTAGATAGGATCCCCTATTTACCTCTTTCTCTGTTCTTTCTTTACTTTAACTGTTGGATACTTATAAATTGCTTTTGAGGACAAACGCCTTTTATTGTGGTGGGGTTAGGCTCACCTTTGTTTCCTTGTTATGGATATTTGTGTTTTTGTGTACATTTGGGTTGTCTGTTCCTTTTAATTTTAGCTTATACTGCTTTTCGTGGATGCTTGAGCTTATGGATCCTTTTTGTTTTACAATACAAAAATAATTTTGACCCTTTCAAAAAAAATTCATTTTTCAAAAAATTTCACCACCTCTTGTGTTGAAAGTGGATGTTCTTGTACAAATTCAAGTCTCGGTTTCGATCAATACCAATGACTTGAGTAGTGCTCTCAATCGAACAAACACGAATGTGCGGCTACGACGAGAACAAATGAAGTTGCATAGAAAATAGTGAACTCTTTGCATCTCGTTGTGCTTAGCCATTTCTCAATTTGATTCTCTTGTAATGACTGTTGCACACTAGCGAAAGTGTGTAGTCTTATTTGACTTAAGTGTCGATGCCTTATGTGATGAGCTTACTTTGAACCTTGCATGAATAAACCTAGAATTTTCTCCGTTAGTCTGATTGATTTAGTAAGGTGTGCTCTTGAGATGATCTTAGGAAACTTTTGAAGAGTGTGAGCCACTTTGACATATACCTCTTTTGTGGCCTACCCGTGAGCGTGTGAAACTCTCTTGAACACCCTTTGAGCCTTACCTTTCTTTGAAAGAACCTTGATGAACCCTAGACCTTACTTGATCCACTACCTATAATCCTCTTGATTTGTGGTTTTGTGAATAGCCAACTTAGGCCAAAAGCCTAAGTTGGGGGTGTAGTGAAAAGGGAAAAGGAAAAGTCAAGAAGTGCAAGAAAAGTCTCCCTTAACCCATGGTGTTGCGGAAAAATGGAAACCCTCCATATAAAAATAAAAATAAAAGAAAGGAAAAGAATGAAAAAGAAAAGTTGTGGAATAAAAGTACAAAAGAAATTGGGTTTCCAAGCAATCCATGTAGGTGAATAAAAAGATGACTTAGAAGCACTAGAAAAAGAATTGATAAAGGAAAAGAAGGGGATACCTTGAGAATACCACATCTCATGAGGAAAAAGTCACTGAGCGTAAATGACCATACCTTTGCACTGAGCCCCATTACAAGCCTTAGAAAAACCTTTTTGATCTTGAGTGAGCCAAACCGAAAATCGATTGGAAAATAAGGGCAAGCCTATGGGTGAAAACATGCATTGTGTTCCTCTTTTTGAGTGTGAGCGTTGCATCTGATTCCTGATCTTGAATTGATTAACCTCTATGTGTGAATATGGAATCATTCTTTAAGTGAGGGAATTTAGATACTTTTTGTTGAGCTTGAACTTGCACAAGTAGCAAGTATTGTGAGCATGAGAATCTTTGGTAATGGTGTGTCACAACTTGAATTTTTGAGTACACAATTGATCTTTGCATGAATAATTTGAGTCTTGTTGTGTATGTTCATGATTTAGTCTTGTGTAACACTATTTGAGACATCCTATTTGAACTGCTGAACTTGAATTTTACTTGAGGACAAGCAAAAGTTTAAGTTGGGGGTGTTGATGAGTCCACAAATTGGACTCATTTAGGGCTTTATTTTAATAGAAATAGTGTCCTCAAATGCTTATTTAGTCTAAATATCTGATGAAAACACTTAAGTTTCAGGTATTTGAAGTTTTAGTGGAAGCATGGACACTTAGGCGCAAAAAGGAACAAAAAGGCTAAAAGGAACAAAGAAGTTGAAGCCTGAGCATCGCCAAGCAGTGCTCTAGTACGTGAAACCCTGAAGGAGAAGGATCAAAAAGGTGATGAAAGGAGCACTCGGCGCTTCGCCGATCAGTTCCGTGAAGCAGAAGTATACCGCCCAATGATCCGGAACGCACAGATGCTGAAGGCAAAAGCACAAACGGTGATGAACTAGAAGAAGGGCAAATCGCCGAGTCATTCGGCGTTCGCGACTAACCTCGCTGAGCGATCCGCTAGTACTATTTTCTGAAGTCTATAAATACTAAGTTGTTTACTAGTTTTGTGTGGAACATTAGAGTAAAAAACAAAAGTATAATTTTTAGACTTTAAACTTAGCTTTTACATTTCTTTCTCTCAAGTTTGGAGAGGGTTTTTGGGAGACTTGAAGAAAGGAGTTCATCTTCCCCAAGTTGGAAGCAGGTCTTCTGCATTCTTCTTCCTTTGCTTAAATCAAGGTTTAATTTCTTATACCCATTTGATTTCACTATCATTTTAGGTGTATTTTGTTGTTTCTTGATATGTGGCTAAAAACTCTCATTCTTGGGGTGTGATTTAGCAAATATGTGTTGATATTATTGTTGGGTCTTGCTTGATGATAGGTTAGATGTATTTTAATGGTGATTTCACCTAGTGGTTGTGGTTTAATTTAATGGGTTTGTAGTTGCAAATACAAATCCACCGATGTGTTTTCAACTTGCTCGAGAGGGAGGTCGCGAAACCAAGACCACTAGACTGATGGCTTAAGGAGTGGGTCGATATGAGGTTCAACCCGAGAGGGTGAGCCCTAGTCCCATATCCTAACACTCAGTGCGAGAGAGTGAGCGGGGTAAGATGTAGGATGGTCTTCATGCGGCAAATGAGTGTCCGAGAGGAACGCATTTGAAACGGGGTAAGTTGCCCGAGAGGAAACTTATTTCCATCTAAAGCTTAGCCTAGTCACTATTATCTTGAAAATTTCCTATCGAAAACATGTACCCAACCATTTATCTCAACTTGTATTGCGGTCACACCCCAAGAACTCTTCCCCATACTTGATTTTCTTGTTATTTTTGTTGTTTTTACTTACTTGTGACAAAAACCCCAAATTGATATTTGACACTTTTGTGTCCCCCCTTTGATTTACAATGTTTTTAATCGTTAATGTATTTAGCTACGACTAGTTAGAACTAGATTTTATTTTTCTATTAATTCTCAAGACTGCTCCGTTGGGGCACGACCCCAACCCTTGGTTGGGTTACTATATTATCGACGATCGTAGATACTTGAACCATAGTTAGTGTCGTTGGTCACGATAAGCATAAGTGCTACATGGTGGAATGCTTGGATTGTGTTAGTGGCACTCTGTTCAAGGTAAAAATAGCACAAAAGCTGCTACCCTTTCTTTTTTAGTTGAGTTTTTGTTGTGTTGTGTTAACTGATTTTTTAGCCTCAAAGTTTGTTCTATTTTGGTGCATAAGGTCAACGCATAGATTAGGACCTTTTGACAGAGTCAAATCTGGAATTTCTGGCATGGATCCCGCAATTTTGATTTGACTCTAACAATTGGTTCTTCTCCACTTTGAGTGATTTTGGTATCTAAGTAACCATTTTGACATTGTGATCTTATTTTTGATAGTATGGCAGCGTTTAGAGGCCGTTCAGAAGGGAAAAGCTCTGTCCTTGTGATTTGGAGTGCATGCGGTCGGCCTACAGGTAGGCTATGACTTTCTTTCTATCTAAATTGAGCATGAATGTGTAAATTCATGATGATGAGCGTGAATTGGTAAGGGGGTACCTAGTTATTTCTTATTTTCTTGGTTAAAGCCATGATCTAGGGTTGATGAATACTGTTTTGAGTGTAGTACCACGCTGATAGAGGATTGTATGTGTGTTATAGCATGCTATGTGATTTACTTGTTCCGTTACTTGTTTTTGGATCATTTTTTGGCCTTAGTCTAGGATAGACTAGTGTTGTCTTAGACCCATATACCTTATTAATATGGTATGTATCTAACGTCATTTTGAATGGACTAAGGCCTTGTAAATCGGAATAACAAACTTGGGTCTAATAGTATGAGCCTTAGCTTAGGCATTTACGCTACTTGTTAGCTTTCTATCTCCTCTCCCTATTTTTGTTGCTCCGATGAATTACCGGAGGTTTTGTGCTCTCTCGGGATTGGAGTACTTCAGTCTAAGAGCCTTTTTAGATATCTTTGGAAGTGGACACTAATCCACAGTGGCTTGGAGCCTACTTACTCCCCAGGGCACTCTTGCTAGTTGGGCGTTGACGCCCCTGGGAGTGGGCTGGCTGGATGGGCAGCCTGGATATCTGAGATCCTCTACAGAGTTGACACTCTCCCAAGGCACTCTTACTAGTTTGATGCTTGGCGCTTCTGGGAGTGGATGGTTAGGCGGCCTGGGTTGATAATCACTCTTGCTAGCTGGGCTGGGAGTTATCTAGTTAAGTAGATTGTCACTCTTGCTAGCTGGGCTGGGAGTTGACTTGTTGAGTTGATTGTCATTCTTGCTAGCTGGGCTGGAGTTGACAGCTGGTTCTTGGATTCGGATATGGATTGCTCTTTTTTCTTGTAGATTTAGCTATTATGTGTACATGTCGGGCTTGTGGGGGTCCATTCAAGTTTTATTTAGACTTTCACACAAGTGTACCTTTTGGGCGTATGGGCTCCAGTTAGGTTTAGTTTAGTTATACATAGATTTATTGTCGGTATGCTCGTGTGCCTTCCTCATATCCGCTTTGACCTCTGTCTATGTCTAGTATCTATCTTTTTTGATTATTTTTACCTTTCTTGCTCGGTTGGCCTTTGATGCCTACTAAGTACCGTGTTTTGGTACTTATGTTACACTCTGCATCTTCTAGTGATGCAGGTCCTAGTACCAGCTACCAGCGGTGATAGTTTATGCCATATTTCATAGCTTAGGGATCATTCATGCCATCTATGAACCATTGGAATACCTACAATCCCTAGACAAGTTCCGACAAGAGTGGTCCAAAATCAAGGTTTCTAAACGTTTCTACGGTTGACCAGAACGGTCCACAGAAAATCAGTCCAAACTGTAAAAGGGTTTGCCAGTAATTTTTAAGGGGATTTTAGGTCTTTTCCTAATTGTTTTAAACCAGTACTATGCCATTTTGTCTTTTACCCTAAGCCCTATCTAAATCTTTGAAGTCCTAAAACTACCCACTTCAAACCCATTCTCCTGATTCCCCCAAACCTAACTAAACCAATTTCCTCTCAACCTAAATAAAAAGAAGAAGATAGAGTTCTATAACAACTTTTAGATCATTTCTATATTTATGCCTCCTTTTTGTCATTTAGAGTCTTCTTGTAGCGACCCCAAGTCATTTATGACTTGCTGGGACTGACAATTCGGTCACATGATCATTCATTTTGTTTTTATATGAGTTTTTGTGTTTTGGGAGCTTTTGAACCTTGAACGATCATTTTGGATCAGAAGTTCAAGAAGTTGACCTGAGAATCCAATTTTGACGATTTCATCAGCTCCGGATGGGTCATTTTAGGCTAGTAGCATAGTCGCCATGACTCCTGAGGCTTTTAGCGTGAGTATGTGCATTTAGGCTTTTTAACTTTCAAGTTGAAGCCTAAGTTTTACTTTAGTCAACATTATGTGTAAACGAGCTTGGATGAGAATTCCTTCAGTGTGGTTAGTTCTGGAATGTTGAGTTTGGTCTAGAATGACCCTTTATTTATGTTCTGAGGCCCTTTGTGGAACTTGGGTTAAAATATAAATTGGGTGTGGGACCCATATTTCATCAAAACAAACTCGGATGGGAATTTTGATGGTTTCTTTGAGTCCGGAATGCCATTTTTTATGGAGTAGCATATCTCGTTTGTGGGCATAAGGTTCCAAACGAGTCCCGAGCACCTCATTTAAATTTTGACGACCTTAGCCTTTTTACTGTTAATTAATGCATGGCAGCGTTCGCGGATGGAAAGCGCCATGTTAACGGATGGTGCACTGGCACGTGCTTTCGCGCGTTCGTGCCAGTCGGCCGTCAAGCCTATATAAGGCCTGCCGCAAAGACAGCCTTGGCTCAGTTAGTATTTTTGAGATTTCTCCCTCGTTTTAACTCCTAGTTTGGTGATTCAAAGTGCCACGCTCTCGTTGTTTTTGGGGCTACATTGTGGAGTGATTAGATTGTGTTGTTTGCACATAGTTCGAAGTAAAAAGATCAAGAAAGCTGCTACCCTTTCTTTTTGAATTAAGTTTTCGTTATGTTGTTGTGTTACCTGATTTTCGAGCCTCAAATTTTGTTCTATTTTGGTACATAGGTTCCAGGCATAGATTAGAATCTTTCGACGGAGTCAATTCTGGAATTTCTAGCATGGATCCCACGATTCCCGTTTGACTCTAAAAATTGGTTCATCTCCATTTTGGGTGATTTTGATGTTTAAATGACCGTGTTGACGTTGTAATTCTATTTTTGATAGTGTGGAAGCATTTAAAGGACATTCAAAAGGGAAAAGATTTGTCCTTGTGATTTGGAGCTCACGTGGTTGGTCTATTGGAAGGCTACGACTTCCTTTCTATCTTGATTCAGCATGAATGTGTAAATTCATGACAATGAGTGTGCATTGGGGGGGGGGAAAGGTACCTAGTTATTTCTAATTTTTTTGCTAGAAGCCATGATCTAGGATTGATGAATAGTGTTTTAAGGGTAGTACCACGCTGATAGAGGGTTGTATGTGTGTCATAACATGATATGTGATTTACTCATCTGGTTACTTGTTTTTGAAGAATTTTTTAGCGTTAATCTAGGATATACTAGTATTGCCTTAGACCCATGCACCTTATGACTATGGTATGTCTCCGATGTCATTTCGAATGGACTATGTCCTTGTAGACTAGAATTGTAGACTTCGGTCTGATAGTATGAGGCTTAGCTTAGGCATTTGCATTGCTTGTTAGCTTTCTATCTCCTCTCCCTATTTATGCAACTCTGATGCGTTATTTGAGGTTGTGTGCTTTCTCGGGATTGGAGTACTTCTGTCTAGGAGCCTTTTGTTATATCCTTGGGAGTGGACATCGATCCATGGTGGCTTGGAGCCTACTTGAGATCCTCTTCGGAGTGGATACGCCCTCGAGCACTCTTGCTAGTTGGCTTAGAGTGGGTTGGCTGGATGGGTGGCCTGGATATCTGAGATCCTCTACAGAATTGACACGCCCCAGAGGCACTCTTCATAGCTAAACGATTGACTCCCTTGGGAGTGGATGGTTGGGCGGCCTGGGTTGATTATCACTCTTGCTAGTTGGGTTGGGAGCTGACTGGTTGAGTAAATTGTCACTCTTGCTATCTAGGTTGGGAGTTGACTTGTTTAGTTGATTGTCACTCTTGCTAGCTGGGCTGGAGTTGACTGTTTTTTGGATTCGAATACGAATTACTCTTCTTTCTTGTAGACTTTTCTATTCTATGTAGTTGTCAGGCTTGTGAGGGTCCATTCAGATTTTATTTAAACTTGCGCACGAGTGTACCTTTGGGGTTTATGGGGATCCAGTTAGGTTTGGTTTAGCTATACTTATATTTATTGTCGATATGCTCATTTGCCTTCCTTTCATATCCCTTTTGACCTTTGTTTCTGTCTAGATTCTATCTTTTCTGAATTTTTTACCTTTCTTTATCGGTTGTCCTATGATGCCTACTGAGTACCTTGTTTTGGTACTTATGCTACACTCTGTATATTTTCGTGATGTAGGTCCTACTACCAGCTACCAGTGGTGATCGTTCATGCCATATTTTGTAGCTTGGAGATATTGGAGACGAGGGTGAGCGCTTGGAGTTTTGGATCATCCTATTTCTTGTGTATATATGTTAGCTTATTTTTTGCCTTTGATACAACTTGTTGTGGTCCACTTTTGGGACTTGTATTTATTCTTGTCAAATGGGTTTGTACTTGTGACTTCTAGGTTGTGGTAGGGTATATATTGTATATAGTTTTGGTTTTGCGTTCCGTTTTTGTCTTTTCTTATTGTTAGTATAATTTTTTGCTTAGTTATACCTTTGTACTCACTACTTGTCGTTCTAGATACAGGTCAGCTTACCTACTCGTGGATTTTAGTAGGTGCTATCATGATTTGGAAAGTCGGGTCGTGACAGGTTCAATCCAAGTCTCTAATTCACCATTCATCTTGGGCTTTGAGTAGCAAGGTATGTGGGTATTAACCCATGGAGTCCATTCCTCCATGGAGTCCCTAAAGGTTTCAATTTCTCAATTCAGTTTCAATTGATCAAGTTAAGGTTGAAATTCATTCTTTATGGGTTTCATTAAATTATGATTTATTAGTGGTTATTAAGTCTTGTAATGCATGATTTAATGTTAATACATGATATTTAGTTGGAAATATATTGACCCATGCATGATTCATTATGTCCAACTATGAATCTATGATGGACCTAGGAACCATGAACTATGAATTTTGAAGAATTATGTATGTCTTATGAAAATGATGTTTATGATTATAAGGTGCTTTTGATGAAAGTATCTATGTTATTGTTAAAGGTTTTCTCACATACGAATATGATCATGATTGTGAAAGGTATTTCTCACATATAGATTTACATTGCTGAAAAGTTTTCTCACCTATGCTTGAATTGTGTTTTAAGGAGCAATTCTATGTTTTGATCTTGATGTGGATTGGTATTGATCATTGTCTTTCCTATGTTATATTGATATTTTATTTTTATCTATTCCGTTGGGATATAGATTAGGCACGGAGAGGACTTTGAGGTGGAGGCTCGAATAGGGTAGTCTCTAGTAGCAACCTCTTAAATGAGCTAGCTAGTGGATCCACTTTAGCAAAAGATGGTATGTATGGATTATACCTTGACAAGTAGAATCCCCTTCTTTCTGTATTAGGAATATACCGAATTCCACTATATAGCTCTCATGATCTTATTGTCGGTAAAAACTTATATCCCACAAAAATGACTATGTTTCTTCAAAGCTTTTTCTTATGTCTCTTATTTTAATGTGTTGAACATATTTCATGATTTACATGTCATTACCTCTTTGAGATTTTAAATGTTCAAATATTGGTCATGCCTTACATGTTTTAAGTCATTCCTGCTACTATGTCTATTTTATGCATAATGTCTCATGCTTAGTACATTTCATGTACCAATGTATATGTGTCCCTACATTGTATCATTAATGTAGGGACTAGTGCTCCTTCCCCTCACTTTCGTAGCTAGTTGATTATTATGAATTCAAGAGATTGGTGAGTCCTCATGTTCCGAGGACCAAGACACTTTTACTTGTTTTATTTCTTTCTAGTTTTTGGATGATGTATATGGTGTATGGGTTATGTCCCAAGCACTTGTTATGATGTTTAGATGGCTTAATTAGACTTTTATTAGACTTCTACTTTGTCAAACTCTTTTGAAATATGAAATGCTACATTTGAAATATTTAATCCATTTATCTTGTATGATGTATGCTAAGTGGCTTGTGTAGGCCTTCCGGGGTTCTACACGTCATGTTACATCTAGGGTATACTTTGGGTCATGACACAGATGCAATTAATCTTTGCATGTAGACTACACACCCGTTCGTGCATTTCTTTATGTTACAGACATTTCTCATTCATGTGGGAATTGTTAGGTATTAGTAAGAATAAATGAGAAATGAAAGGAATATGAAGTTTTCCCCTATGATTTAGTGAAAAGCATTTTTTTCTCATTGATGTTGGAAATAATAGTTCAAGTGTTTAAATAATGAAACATTTCTACGTGTTGCTAAAAGGGTTGGAAAGAAGGACTTGTTAATAATTTTCATTTTATGGACTCACATATTAATATATTTGTTCATAGATATGATATTGTCATTTAAAGGAGCTCAATTTATGATTTAATACAGTATTAAAATACTTGGGCCTAAATTTAAATATCTATTAATATGAGGGTTAATTCAATAAATCCTTTATATTTTTCCTTACGTCTAATGGAGACTTATTGAAAATGTACTTTCTTCAAAAAGGAAAAGGCACTTCAGAATCCTTAAGAGGATTTTGTCCCTAAACAAGAAGACACGATTCTTTTCTCTTTCTCTTCATCTCATAAAAAGAACATCATAAAACAATCTTCAAGATTTAGAAGATCAAGTTTTTCAATCAAGTTATTGCAATGAAACGTTCTTATCATTCTTATAATTGAAATCTCTGTCTAATGATTTACTTGTGATGTTGGGTAGATTCTATAAAGAATTCCAATAGGACTCCCTCACGTTAATTGTCGCTTGGTCGGCCTGACTTTGGCTTTGGAAACTGATCGATCGACAAATATTTTTGGACAAATTAGTTTTTTGTTATTTAACTATTTAATTAATTATTAATTATTAAATTAGTCAACCCGAACAAGATCTACGTGACTCATTTCTAAAGTAGATCCATGTGACCTTGTTCAATTTCTTTCCCAAATTTTGTTTACAAATAGGGAAGTAATGGTCCATTGGTATCATTAGAAAAGTGTGATTATTAATTAATCATCACAAGAGTAAAATCCATAAAAGGAGTATTATCTTATCATTCAAATTTCTATTCCCTGAATTGTTGCATGTTTGCTAACTCATGCCTTAAGTAAGTGCATGTTCTCAAAATCTACATACTTAAGGTAATGCTTTTGCATAACTGAAACACAAAACTAGAAATACATTTCTTTCTAGAAGATAAAAAAAAATTATTAATGAGAATAGTGCCAAAAAGAGCACAAAAATATTGGAATTGTGCAGAGACTATTCAAGAACTTAGTCTAGCAAGTCCATCAAGTCATCTGCTAATTAGAATATCACCTTTATGCCAACAAAACAATTGTTGTAAACATCTATATTTTGTAACAAAAATCAATTTTATCAATAAACTGTACATCGATCCCAAAATATGGATGAAAGAAATCTGTTAAAGAAAGATAGTAAGAAAATAAAGAAGATAAAAAGAAGGTTAGAAACGCTATATCCAGAATATAGATTACTCAATTTTACGAAAACTAATCAAGATGAATTAGACCGATTAATAGATATTATATCAAAATTAGAATATAAATACATAAAGTACTTAAAGAAAAGATGAATAACGAAAACGAAAATAATGAATATAGAAAAAACCTAGAAGAAATAATAACTACTAAAACACAAGAACTAGAATATAGACAAAAGAGACTTGAACAAAATATAATTGCAGGAGTTTGTCATAAATCTATATTAGCACAACGAAAAACGATTTTCTATTTACAACTACAGATAGACAGTCTAGAATATAAA
>JAJOOO010000951.1:0-52358 GCA_029582685.1 Solanum piurae
GATTACTTATTGAATTTTTATAATTGTTTCACAAAACCCCCCTTTTAATTAATTGTTATTTTTTTTGGAAGTACTTTGACTAATTGAATATAATTGTGGGTTAAAGTAAAGTCTAAACCATTTTCCTCGTGGGATCGACCCCGACCTACAAGTTGGATTCTTTACTTGATAACGATCGCTTATGCTTCTTTAAGGAGGTGTAATTTGAGCGTATCATTATTCTTAGCTAACAAGGAGGACGGTCACTTCTACTAAAATTGTCTCTAACTTAACTTGGCCAGTGATCTCAACCATTTCTCATCATAGGTAAATCTCTAATATCGTACCTTATACGGTAGATCCCTCCAACCCAATTTCTATACATTTTTCAGTTGCCTTCCAATTAAAGTAAGCAAATTTAATTCTGAGATTTTGTTACGCTTTTCTCTTAACTTTCTTTTCATTAATTTCTAAGCTCAAATGTACTTCTCTTCTGCATCTTCAAGATACATTTAATGAAGTTTTTCCTCAACATAAAAAATATAATCTTAGCTTCCTCTTTTTCTTTCACTTACCTTTTATAACACAATTTCAAGCATAATTCTTGCCAGTGTACCGAAAGCCCTTTCTGATTTTCTTAAAACATAAAAAACAAAAGAGGGCCTTAAAGAAAATGTATCTTTACCATACGAATTGTATATAAACCTATAAATTTATGAATCTGTGCAGAAAACTATATTTTTAAATTAGCCAATGGACTCATATACCAAGTGCGAAGCCCCATGAATTTCTATAATTCATTCGGGCTAGATTCAAGCTAAAGAATTCAATTTAATGGAATGGAGAGAAGTTATTGGGATGCTTTGGGATAATTATTTCATAAACCATTGAGAGTTGAACTAAAGGGAATACCTAGGATTTTAATTTTTATGTAATGGGAGTTAAATGGAAATGTTAGCAAAGGTGGAAGCTCACACTATTGATGAAAGTGAACCATATAGGAGAAGTTGGGGAAGCAAATGTACATTTCACGGTGAAAGAATGTTATAGACAACTATCGTCACAAAGTCAAGTACATGTTAGATGGCCACATAAGTTAGTATGGAAGACCAATCTACCTATGAAGATTAAGTGCTTCAGCTGGATCAAATTAGACAATGCTTGTATTACTTAAGACAAACTGAATAGGCAAGGACTGCAGTTGGTCAACAAAAGCTATTTTGCAAGACAACTCAGGAGACAGTCAACCACCCGTTTCTTCACTGCCCAGGAGCATATGATAAATGGAACATGTTCCTATGTTTTTTTAAATGTAAGTTGGTGATGCCACAAAGATTAAGAGCTTCCAAGATGTCTTGGAGTCTAAGCACAGTTGATAACGCTAGACAAAAATATTTGTGGTAATAAGAGTTCTGATAAACATCAATACACCCAAAAATATTGTGAATATCAGAAATACCAGGAAAAAAAAACTGGTAAAGATTATGAAAACTAACCAATTCAAGAATAAAAATATTGGTATCTGCTTGAGCAAGGAAGGGGAGATGCGTGAAAACATGGCGGAGAAGAGAAGCAAGAGGCATGGAAGGTTTGTGAAATAAAGAGTGTTATTTTAAACGAGTCTGAATAATATTAAGATTCTCTTACAGATCTAATTCATTCAGACCTAATAAGATTCATTAAGCGGTATTAAACAAAACAAAAACAACTACACTTAATGGGTTGAATCTGAATGATTAAGATTCATATCTTACAAACAAATGTACTTAATTGTCTGAATCTGAACAATTCAGATTAAACCTCCATTAAGTACAAACAAATGAGGCATGAGTGATGTTTGCCTCTAAAGTGCTAGTTGTTGACTGATTTCCATAGAGAGGGAACTAACATTAGAGTTTTAACTGCTGATATGAAACCTACATCAATCTTTTCTCTCATATAAACTACTAATCCTCTATCTATAGAGCTTATATGTTAGATGCCTCAAAATCCAAATCTCTTTTTGAGAAAAGAAAAGATGGAATAACCAAAGCACCATTTGTATTAAACCTATACAGGTCAAAAAATGATGTTACAATTTTATGGATAATGATGAGAAGTCTGTAAAAACATCAAAAGAAGCTACATTTTTTTATTGCAGGACTCAAATTGAATCGTTATTTAAACAAAATGAAAATTCAGTAAATCAAAAGCAACCTTGACAAAGAGTTAAACGTTAATAACAAGAAAACACACATTTTATCATACCACACTAAATTACTAATAGTTGAAACGCAGGAAATCAAGCTATACAAATTTAAAGAATCTTGAATTCAGATCTGTATGGGCAAAATTCAAATAGCCAGAAAAAGGACAAAAGAATTCCACAAGGTGTACACCGAATTCCTTTAACACCCACAACAACTTCTGAAATCAAGATCCGACATGAGTAAAGAATTAATTAGAAAAACAACCTTAGAGAATGTAAGAAGAAGATAAGACAGAGTAAGATTTAAGACAAACCTTTAGATTGTTTGTTCCCTTCAGTGTGCGCAAAAAATATTATTAGGTGAAAATTGCGGGATGTTAGTATGCTTTGATGAGGAGTGAGAGTTGTATACGAAATCTTGGTCAAATGGAAATGGAAATGTCATCCACCAGTAAATTGATTCTGGTCAACAATCTTTGACATATTTTCCTTTTTTGCTATCCTACCTGTGTTTTTGATAAATGACAAAAAAAAAACCTAAGTGAGATTTTCTTTTGAGTTAATACATCTAAACTCCCTAAATTATTCACATTTTCCAGTTTAACACTTAAATTATGGGGTATTGTGGACAGTTGTTGTTAACCCCTGAACTATAGACCACATGATATGGGAGTGACAGTCAAAAAGAGCATTTATGTGGACCTAGTATACTGTGTGAGGTTCGTCATTTTCTTAGATTCACCTTGTTTAGTGCATTTCTATTACTTGAATGGCAGCTTATGCAAATTGATTACTTAATTTTCTTTCTATAAATATCAAAGTTAAAATTGGCTGGTAAATTCTATCCAATATAGAATTATATTTAATATTTCACTATTTTCATAGAGGATTTTAATAATGATCGACGACGCCCTCTTGTTTGAAGACTTAAGAGATGTAGATTCTCTAAATTACTTGACTTTCATATTCCTTCAACTAACCACTCTCGTAAAATTCTCAGATTATACAATTTGTAATCTTTTTAAGTGTCAAATCAGTAAAGTGACCAACTAAACATTTGATAATGTTCGCAAGCCTATGAATTCAAAGAAAATGAGACTCTTACTGTTATTTATTATACAAACTAAAGTAACTTGAAAGATTATGTATTATTTGTTATTTTTAAAAAAAATCCATATATTTTTTTTATTTTTGGAGATGATCTTTAACCTTTGCATGTTCAAGCCATTTACCTCATCATTTAGTTCCCAGTAAAATGATATAAATGGAAATCAATCAGCTACATCTTTAAAATAAGATTAGAGGAAGTTGTAATAAAAATAGTTCTAATGAAACATCAGGAAGAGATTTAGCCGTATGAAATATGTCAATTGCATTATTTTGAAGATCTTCAAATATCTAATTTGATCTTACATCAAGATTTAAGTGATACGAATGAAATTTACACAAATCTAATGACATGTCTATAAGTATTTGTAATATTTACATTTATGAAAGGAAAAGAGAAAAACAACAAGAAATCTCCCGAATGGTATCCAAGAGTTCTTATGAGCATTAAAATTTGATAACCAAAATATATAATTCTTGTGTGAGAGATAGGATTTCTTGTTTTCTAAAAAAACAAGATAAATGAGTTATATGAGAGTTGTTACGTCATAATCTGAACGAAAAGGATTTAAAGGCTCACAACAGTACACTATTATTTGGACTTACACTCAAAATGATTCTATTTCTTTCACATGGTGCACTATCAGTCATAACCCTTACTATGGTGAATTTTTTAACTGAGACTAAACTTCATATGCTTCTCACGTGTTTCTAATCCTAATATCTAACCTCCATTCTTCTCTTCCTTATTAACTCAGACCATCTGCAGACAAATATATACATATAGAACTAAATATATATGGTAGTTTTGTTTGTAACTTCTTCTTTGTTTGCTTCCACATGACCTGCTCGTGATGGGATTTTCAACTGGATCAATTTTAGTGAACTTCTCGAAAGTCTACCTATGTATGAAGGAAAATTTGTTTAAATTTCCTAGAGTTTTTTTTACAGTATTATTTTTCGACGGTCATTTGACTTTTACATGATTAAAAGGGTCTTCCTAGTCTTCCATAACAACTATATTAATTTCTCACCTACAATTACTTCAAGTTAAATATGTTTCTTGTTGAATGATGAGAAGTTCATTATACCAGCAAGGCTTGATAGCTATTGTTAAATGGGTTGAGATTCAATCGATTAGAAGTCAAAAGCGGTAGATTGAGTTGGCTTTCATAAATTCTTCACACATGGATATATAGTATGACAAATTTAGCATAAAACTAAATACTCTGCCAGTAGTAACTCTCTTTTTTGACCTCTACCAAAAGTTTCACAACTTTCCACAACGAAAAATCTAAAAATTCAAATTCAAAGCTTCACATAAAAAGTAGGATGAAATTAAACCTACCCAGAAGACATAAAACACTATGAAAATTACCTTCTCTGATAAACATGATAGATCTGACCCTTGATTTCCATCTTCTTTGAATCATACTGCTCCAATTCCTCTCCCAGCTGAACTGGAGGTTGCATCTGTTCCTCAAAATCTCTGGTGGTGAGCATGATCTGGTAAACCAAAAATATCTGAGACAAGGAGATGTAATAGAAGAATCTTTCAGTGTTTCCCATAGATCTACAACCATAATTATACTTGGAGATGAAGAGAAGGACACTATAATTGCTTCCTCCCACCCTATGAAATTGAAAATTAATAAACACAAATTTTAACATCTTTGTACTTTGAGTTCTTAATCTTATTTTTATTTTATTTTTAATTTAATATAAAAATAAGAGAAATAAAAAAAAATATAAATGGAAAAAGAGAAAAAAATGTAAAGCTATTTTTTTCCAACTATATTCTGATTTTATTTTTGTATCTATTAAAAAGAATTGAGGCATCTATAATACACTTTACCAGAAAATAAGTAAAATAAATAAATTTGACTATTCAAATTAGTCGTTAAAAAGTTTTTTAAAATATCTAATAATTTGAGCAAATATTACAACAGTTACAATAACAATACATTTGTTGATTAATAATATATGTTTTCATTAACGTAGTAATTTAGTAATTACTAATTTAATATACTTTTGGTAAATTTAATTTAAAACTCAAACCAGCCTAAATTTCTACCAAATTCAAAAAACTTTTTTTTACTTGAAAGAGTATTACTTATTTTTTTTCTTTCTAAAAATAATCCTTCCTATCATTCCTTTAAAAAAAAAAATCCTTTCAATCTTCAACTCTATCCTCTTGACGTCTCTTTTATTTTTCCTTCATATAGCTAGCTAGACCTAGTACACATGAAGGAGAGGTATCACTATTTTCATTGAGGTTTTCACTCGAGGCTCTGTTGGTGTTAAAGGCTCATTGAGAATCTTAATTCTCAAAAGTTGTATGTTGGAAATAATAATTCAAAATTGGAGCAGGAATCCTAAGTTGTTTAAGATTTGTTATTTATGATATTTACTTATTTATACTTAATTAGGATTTGTTAGTTAGAGTGGTTCTTAGCCCTAGTTTAATTTGGTTTTTATTTTTATAAATAGAGGTGTTACTGTTATTTTCAACATACAGAGATATACATAATAGAAAGAACTTGAAGTAAGATTCAAGAACCTACTTGTACTTTGAGATGAAGAGAAGGAGACTGCAATAGCTTCGAATGAAATTGAAAATTAATAAACACAAAATTTTTAACATCTTGTACTTTGAGTTCTTAATCTTATTTTTATTTTATTTTTTATTTAATGAAAATATAAGAGAAATATAAATGGAAAAAGAGAAAAAAGTAAGAAAAAAAATGTAAAGCTATTTTTATAGCTATATTGTGCTCTAAATTTTGTATCTATAAAAAAATTGAGGCATCTATAATACGCTTTACAAGAAAATAAGTAAAAAAATTAATTAGACTATTAAAATAATGAATTCAATTTAGTCGTTAAAAAGTAAAAAAAAATACTCTAATAATTTGAGCAAATATTACAACAGTTACAATGAAAATACATATGTTGATTGATAATATATTTTTTCATTTACTTAGTAATTTAATAATTACTGATTTAATATAATTTTGGTAAATTTAATTTAAAACGAAGCCTAAATTTCTACCAAAATCGAAAATCTTTTCTTTACTTGAAAGAGTATTACTTTTTTTTCTTTCTAAAAATAATAACCCTTCCTATCATTCCTTTACAAAAAAATAATTCCTTTCAATCTTCAACTCTATCCTCTCGGCATCTCTTTTATTTTTCCTTCATATAGCTAGCTAGACCTAGTACACGTGAATGAGAGGTATCACTATTTTTGTTGAGGTCGTCACTCGAGCCTCTAGTTGGTGTTCAAGGCTCACTGAGAATCTCAATTCTCAAAAGTTGTATTTTCACCTGATTGTAACAAATATTTTTTCTCTAAAAAATCAGCAATGAGGGTCCTTTCTTTACCACTGAAATGCTAATTTAATTTTATCCATATATGAATTTGTTGATTGTGTGCTGAATAAATTTAGCATGAATAGTTTGTGAATTTATGTATTAACATTTTCTTCTTTTGATATTATATACATTCGTTAGTTTTGCCATCTTTATTGTCTCCCAATTGGTTTGTTTGTGCATTTTGAAAGCATGTAGTTCAATTTTGTTCATTTTGTAATAGATTTTTAATGTTCCGTGCTAACTATGAGATTTATGCAAATTTTAAAGTAGAGTGAGATTTGTTTATCTGCTAGTAGATGTGAGCATAGGTTGAATGTCAATATGTGTAACGACCTGATTCCGTCGTTAGGGATAGGCCAATGGAGAAAGAATTGGGGCCAAAAACTTTTGAGTAGTAATTTGGGAATTCCTTGCCTAGTCCAGATTTGGACGAAATCTGAGTCAGTGAGGTCTAGGAAAATATGGTAATGAATGAGAGATCTAATTATGAATTTGGTCACATGAGTAGATATCTAAGACATTAAAGAACCCGTACGACTTTACGGAACTAAATTCGGGCGAGTAGAACTCCCAAAACTGGTCTTAGTGTGAAGGGTAGTTTTTGAACGTGATGGGTTGAAGGTGTGTTGTGAAATGGGGATTTGGAACTCAAATTTTGACCCTCTGTCTCCGTGTAAGCCGTTGTGGCATGATTATTCCCAACAGGGTGATGCCTCTGTAGCAGGATGGGGTCCGCCGTAGCAACCCAATCGCGAATTAAGTCAGGATTAAACCCCAAAAACGTTATTATTCTACAACTTTCGTTCTTGAGAGCTAAGAAACAAACCAGGGTAAGTTCTTGACAGTTTTCCACCTCTTCTAGCACCAAAGGTAAGAATTTTACTCCCCTAATCTATTTTTCGATCCATAGAACTTAGATTCTGGGGTAATTATTATCGGGGAAAGGTTTTGATCTAAATCTAATGGTGGAAAAAGCCGTAATTTGGGTATGGGGATAATGGGTTTGGTCTTGGGTTATTGGGTTTATTATAATTCGGGTAAATTAGACCTTAATTATTGATCCTTGCATTATAATACATATTTGTAGACCTAGAACAAGCGGAAAGAATCCGTAAAGGGAAGAATCAAGTGCCTTAGAGGGATTCGAGTGTGGTTTCGAGGTAGGTTATGGTTTGATTTCATGTTTATGTGATGTATGTGGGTATTTTCTTCATTGTAATGCATGTATGTATGTGAATGTATCACTATTGATCAAACTTAATGCAAATGAGTATGAATGAACATTGTATGCCAGGAATCAACACTTGATTGTATGATTTTGAGAATGTACATTGTGATTGTGATTGTGGTATGATGATTGAACCGGTATCACGTTCCGAAACACTAATTGGGATCGAATTCCATATACTAACATACACATTGGATCGGGTGTCACGTTTTGGCACACTAATTAGGATTGGGTGTCACGTTCCAGCACACTAACAGTTTGGGTATGGGTTCCATGCGAGGACCATTGAATTATCATATTTACTTGTTAATGAGAATATGGAATTGTAAGTTGTTCTTGAAATGATAACCGGTATATGTGTATATATATTTTGTACATGTCATGTTTACTATGTTGTGACTACTTATGTATGTTTCGTTTACTGGAATAGTGATGAATCAACGATTTGGACTCATTTAGGGCTATATTTTGATGAAATTAGTGTCCTCAAATGCATGTTTTATCTCGATATCTGATGAAAATCTTTAAGTTTCAGGTATTTGAAGTTTGAGGGAAACCATGGACACGATCGAGTAAAAAAGAGAAAAAGAAGCTAACAGAATGAAGAAAGGAAGATCTGTGAACCGTCGAACCCATTCGGCGAATCGCCAATAGATCTTATATTCACCTTTTGTTCCAGTGTGCTGAGTCCTGAAGGAAAGGAGCAAATCGGCGGTGAAAAGGAGAAGTCGATGCAACGCCGAGCGACTCCGCGAAGTAGTGCTACATCGCCCAATGATCCAGAACACAAAGATGTTGAAGGCAACTGATAAAAGGTGGCGAAGTTGACCAAAGGGAGGATCGCCGAGTGCATCGGCGATTCCGACTAACGTCGCCGAAAGATCCTTCGAAGAACATTTTCTAAAAACTATAAATACTAGTTCAGTTTTTATTTCTAGGAGTGAATTTTATCTTATTTTATCTAGTTTTTAGATTATTAAGTTGGAGACAGAGTTTTGGAGATATTCTCTCTAAGTTTTGGAGAGGGTTATGAAGAACTTGAAATTTTCAAGGGTTTCATCTTCAAGAAATTGGACTTGGGTCTCTTGGATTCTTCACTTTTGGCTTGTTTTAAGACTTAATCTTGCATACCCATTGATGGAAACTGATATTGGTATATGTCTTTATCTCTTTTACATGCGTAGCTAAAACCCCAATTCTTGGGGTGTGATTTTGTGAATATGGGTTAGATTAGTTATTGTCTCTTGCAATGATAGTCTATTCGTAGTTTAAATGTGATTTAGTTTAGTGGGTGTGGGTAAATTTAATGAATTTGTAGTTGCAAATACAAGTTCATTTATGTGTTTTTGGCTTGCTCGATAGAGAGGTCGTAAAACTAAGACCACTAGATTGATGGCCAGTGTAAGAGGGTCGACATAAGGTTCAGCTAGAATATGTGAACCCTAGTCCCATGTCCACATACTCAGTTCGAGAGAGTGAGTGGGTTAAGGCGGAGGCTGTTCTTCATGCAGCAAATTGGTGTCTGAGAGGAACGCATTTGAAATGGGGTAAGTTGCTCGAGAGAGAGAGATTATCCCCCTTAAAGTCTAGCCTAGTCACAAATACTCAATGAATTCACTATCAAAAGCATGTACCCAATGAGTTAGTCTATCCCGTATTCCTATGACATCCCAAGAATCCTATCTCCATACTTGTATTTTTCCTTATTTTCACTGTTTTAGTTGTTTCTTGCTTACAAACCCCCAATGTGATACTTGACGCTTGCATCACCCTTTTTAATCTGTTATATTTTCATTCGCCAAAGTCTTTAGTTATGATTAGCTTTAGCACTTTCGCCCTTAACCACTAATTCTCACGCCCACTCCCTTCGGACTCGACCCCAACCCTTGGTTGGGTTACTAAACTATTGTACGATCGTAGACACTTGCATCGGAAGTTGTGTCTAGATTACGCAAACATCAAAATGGTGCCGCTACCGAGGAGTGGTGTTACGTGATAGTTTTTGGTTTAAGAAGAATTCTGCTTTCAATAATCGTAGTTTACTAATTTTATTATTTAGTTTTGTTTTCCTTTTAATTTGTTGATGTAGGTAGGAAACCTAAGCATGGCTGGGGGAAATGGTGACAACTCGGCTGAGACGAGCCAAGAAGTCGAGAGGGACTTCGAGTTAACCGCACTGGTAACTCAGCTGAACGAGTTGTCCACCAAAATAACAGAGGTGGAAAACCAGTGCTAGAGTCAAGGGAGGTACATACCTTCTCACGACAGGAAGAAATCTAGAGACAGGGAGAACAATCGAGCCGAGGACACACTCCAAATTATTCTCCAAAAGATCACTGAACAATATCGAATGTTGGAAGTGATAAAAGAGAATATTGAAGTGTTGAATCTCATGGTTGTCTCTCACTCTAGATCAATCCAGCTGATCAGGACAATCCTAAATTATGCGGTGCCTCCTCTTCACTCAAACGAACCATTGGGGTTACCTAGTAACACTAGGGCCAACCCAACCAATGGGGAGGGAGTAAGGACTTGCATCGTGCCACGACGTTAAATAAGACACTTCTTGGGAGGTAACCCAAGGTTTTAAATGTTTTATTTTGCTTCTATAAATAATGGCGTGTTAGTGGTGCAGGTTTGAATGAGGAAAGTGGTGAAAAATACAGATTGCCGAGAAAATGGTCAGTCGGCGGATCGCCGAAGAGGTCGGCGAACGCGACTTTACCCGCAGTTTGGCTCAATTCAAGGTTAAGTCAGAGCTTGTAAAACTCGGCGGACTTATGAAGCAGTTCGGCGCGTCGCCGACCAGGTCAGCGTCCTCGATACAGATTGTCGTCTTGACCCACAAGAAACTGAAAGAACTTTAGCAATTGGCGGGGCAAGTGATCACTCGGCGTATCGCCGAGTGAATCGGCGAGTGTGACTAATGTCGCCGAACAAGCGCGAACTGGATGGTTTATAATGGCCAAGAGACTTCAAATTTGAAATTCTTCACTTTCCCTCGCTTAAACCTCCTAAATTCACACTAAGGTAGCATTTTCTTTACTTTAGCCCTTTACTAGCATTTTAGTTTGTTGATTTGTTGCTCGGAGTTGGAATACTTTGCCGCCTAGCTTTTTAATCGAAATTTAATCGGCATCAAAGGTTGGTTTCTGAATCCCGAGTTTACATTCAAAAATTGGTTACTCATTTGCAATAATTATCTCTTAGTGATGTGTGTTGGGCCTCTCTGGTAGGATTAGAATCCTTAATTGCCTATTTTAACTTCAAAATCTTGCCCGTAATGTTTGATTGTCAAATACATGTAGCTTTTGTGCTTTTTAATGAGTTGGATTGTGATTGCGTGTTGGTTAATTGATTGGGTGAAATTTGTGTAACCCATGTTTGTGTTAAATGTTGAAAATTTGCTCAATGATAGAACGGGTAACACCACTCTTAAGAGCAAATATCGTCAAATAGCCAAATGCGGCAAATCCGGGAGAACTATAAGTATCCCGGGGTGATGGGTAGTATGGGTCTTGTTTGAATTCCATGAGTGCATGCTTTGATTTTATTTTTGGAGGGTTGCGGGGTTGAATTCGAGAAGGTGAATTGAAAATGGGCACGTTGGATCATTCGGCGAGCTGGGTCGAGCTCGTCCAACCACTCTACGGTTCGCCTATTTTCCTCATCTCACTTTTTAATTGCGTGTCAACTTTGTGATTTAGGTCGGTAAGTTTCGGCAAAAGGCTTGAGTTCGCCGAAAGTACTCGACCACTCGCCGAAAATACTCGTTATCGCACTTTTTCTGCATCCTTGGAACCCTTGTGCACTGTAACTTTCGGCGGACAAAGATTGCTCGCTGAAAGTAGTCGGCGATTCGCTGAAGGGCCCTCCCTATCGCCGACTTTTCTTAATTGTTGAGCCAATCCCTTCGGCGAGCTCGACTTAGCTCGCAGAAAAAGTTTGGTGACTCACCGACTGGATTGGCGACTCATCGACTGGATCGGCGAGTCTGTCTGCAATAACATTTTTGTGCTTCCATTTGAGTTTTTTCTCAATCTTTTGTAGATATGGTACGCACCAATCTAACCGAGCCATCTCAGAAAAAGGGAAAGGGCATTACGATAAATGAAGGAGGATCATATCCTCCACAGAAATGAAAGCAAAATCTCCAACCGGGAGACAAAGGCAAGAGGAAAAAGTATATAGCAAAGAAAGGAGTAGCTATTGAGACCCAAGTTGAGTGGTCTGAGCCTGAATATGATCAACCCTTGATTCACTGACAGAATAGGCTCCGAGATAGACCTCAACCCACACCCACCAGAATTTCATCAGCTGAAGCTCCTTTTGAATCAGATGCAGTGCCAACTCAGGCATCTTCAGTAACTCCTAAACTGCCTATTGCTCCTCCACCTAGATTGTTGAACAGACTAGAAGGTGAAGGAGTCTAGACTATCAAAGAGGAGAAGTTGCTATCTATGGAGGGTCTGGAAGGCAACCATCCTGATGTGCTTGGAACTCTCCGATACCATGGATTCGAGCCGTTCACACGGCCCCAAGACCCTTACATTCCCTCCTAGGTAAGAGAGTTTTACACTACTTATGGGGAGTTGGTACCTAAGAACAAGAAGAAGGCCAGTGAGTTTAGACCGGTGAAGTCGGTCATGGTTAGAGGCAAGGAGGTTGAGTGCCACAACGAGCATATTAACGATGTACTGGGTAGACCGTTGCACTCTGTACTTCCTTACGAGGGGCTGCCTATTTTTCAGTCCCTGGATGATTTAAAGGGTTGGTTGGCTCCGATGATTTATGACACCACCCTGAGGTTGATGGATGCAGGAGCTCCCATTGAGAAGAGGGATATGAACATCGCCTCCAGGTTCTGGTTTGGCTTCATCAACAACACTATCATGCCATCCTAGAATGAGTCTATTATGCGCCATCCTAAGACAACTTGCCTTATTCTATCATGGCCAGGAGGCGGGTCGACCTAGGACTGCTGACTTCGCAGGAGATGGCCATAAGAGCCAAGCAGAGACTTACCTCTCTGCCATTCCTGGTTTTGATCACTGAGTTATGCCGGCATGTCGGAGTACCCCGAGATCCTGCGAATGATATAGAGGTCATCCCTTCATTCTCCACGGACATCCAGCGTATTGAGAAGGAGTTCACTTGAGAGGAGGTTGACAAAAGGAGAGCAGCTCCAGCAGACACTTATCCAGAGGTCAATATTGACTTATTACCAGCCGAGGCACCTTCGCCTACTCCGGCCTCTGAGCCCTCAGGTATACCCGCTTCTTCCTCTTCATCACAGACTCCAGGTGCTTCCTCATCCACACAGCCTGCCAGGATCACTTAGGCCATGATCCTGAAGATGGGGCAGTTGGCCTATTCAGTTGATGTGAGACCTACCCGACTGGATAGGTCTATTCCGAAGATGATCGACAGGGCCATACAAGCAGCACTTACCCCCCTTCAGACTTCTGTTGATTCCTTGACAATGAGAGTCATTACTTGTGAGAGTAGACAGGGGGAGGCCTCTGAGGTGACGACTTTAAAAGCCGAAATTGCGAGTTTGAGGAAGGAGGTAGACTATTTAAGTCTACTGACTTCACTTCACTACTAGACACTGCTGAGGACATGGATGCTCCTGAGACCTCGGGGATTCCTTCGGCTACCACCGGAGATGTGCAGGGGATGGCACAACACATGCCGAGTCGAATGCAGAGACTGATGAGTATTGATATCAGTACATGCCGAGGAGACACAGGAGAGCAGAGATGAGGGCATATTCAGAGACTTGCCAGATCTTATAGAGACGGTTGTGCAGCCGGTGATCCATACAGTGCCGACTGAGTCGTCCATAGCAGCTCCTAGTGGATCTGGCATTGCTATTCCATCTGAGGCTACTCCGGGCACTGATCCCCATATACAAACTGCTACACCAGCTACCGAGACCCCAACAGAGAAAGAGAGACTGCATAGAAAGGACCTTTCTTTACCTCCCTCTCTGTCTTATTATATTTTTTACTTTTGGATACTTTTATTTGCATTTGAAGACAAACGCTTTTTAATTGTGGTGGGGTGAGGCCCACACCTTTTGGGTTGATAGTTGTGTTTTCCATATATATTTGGGTTATTCAGCTTTAAAATTGTGTTTTATTTGTTTCTATGGATGTTTGAGCTTGAGGCTCCTTTTATTTTATATTGCAAAATGATTTTAATCCATCCGAAAATCTGAAAATGTTTGCCACCTCTTGTGTGATGAATGTGGTTGTTATGTTGCAAAATTTGTCTCGGTCCCGATCAATACCAATGACTTGAATAGTGCTCTCAATCGAACGAACATGAATACCAATGAAACAATGACCTTTGTTTCCATCACCCATAATTCTCATGAAGTTGTTATTAGTTGAATAGACAACTTAGGCCAAAAGCCTAAGTTGGGGGTGTGGTGAAAAGATAGGGGCAAGTCAAGAAGTGCAAGGAAAGTCTCCTCTTACCCATGGTTTTGAGAAAAATGGAACCCCTCCATATAAAAAAAAAGAGAAAAGAGAAAAGACAAAAAGGAAAAAGAAAAAGAATGAAAAAGAAAGTTGTGGAATAAAGTACAAAATAAATGGGGTTTCCAAACAATTCATGGGAAGCGAATAATAGGATGACCTATGATGCACTAATGAAAATGATGAAGGAAAAAGGAAAGGAAGTGTTGAGAGCACCTCATTTTATGAGGATGAAAGTCACTGAGCCTAAATGACCATACCTTTGCACTCAACCCCATTACACACCTTGAAAATACCTTTTTTATCTTGAGTTAGCTGAAACAAAGGTTGATTGGAAAATACAGGCAAACCTATGGGCGAAATTATGCATTATATTCTTCTTTTTGAGTTTGTGCGTTGCACCTGATTCCGAAGCTTTAAGCTGTGAAACCATTGTGTGAATATGGAATCATTCTTTGTGTGAGTGCATTTAAACACTATAGTTGAGCTTTAACTTGCATTTGAGGAAGGTATTGTGAGCATGAGATTCTTTGATATTGGTGAGTCACTACTTGAATCTTTGAGTGCACAACTGATCTTTGAATAAGTAAATTGAGTCTTGTTGTGTGCATTCATGACTGAGTCTTGCGTAGCACTGTTCAAGACACCTTTTTTGAACGGCTGAAATTGAGTTTGCTTGAGGACAAGCAAAAGTTTAAGTTGGGGGTGTTGATGAGTCAACAATTTGGACTCATTTAGGGCTATATTTTGATGATATTAGTGCCCTCAAATGCATGTTTTATCTTGATATCTGATGAAAACCTTTAATTTTTAGGTATTTGAAGTTTGAGGGAAAGCATGGACACGATCAAGAAAAAACAAGCAAAAGAATCTAAGAGAACAAAGAAATGAAGATCTGCAAACCGCCGAACCCATTCGGCGTTGAAACCTGAAGGAAAGGAGAAAATCGATGGTGAAAAGGAGAAGTTGGCGTATCGCCGAGCCACTCCACGAAGCAGTTCTACATCACCCAATGATCCAGGACACAAAGATGTTGAAGGAAACTGATGAAAGGTGGCGAAGTCGACCAAAGGGTGGATCACCGAGTGCATCGGCAATTCCGACTAACGTCGCTGAAAGATCCTTCGGAGCACATTTTCTGAAAACTATAAATACTAGTTCAATTTTTATTCTTAGGAGCGAATTTTATCTTATTTTATCTAGTTTTTAGATTATTAAGTTGGAGACAGAGTTTTGGAGATATTCTCTCTAAGTTTTGGGGAGGGTTTTGAAGAACTTGGAGTTTCAAGGGTTTCATCTTCAAGAAATTGGACTTGGGTCTCTTGGATTCTTCACTTTTGGCTTGTTTTAAGACTTAATCTTGCATACCCATTGATGGAAACTGATATTGGTATACGTCTTTATCTCTTTTACATGCGTAACAAAAACCCCAATTCTTGGGGTGTGATTTTGTGAATATGGGTTGGATTAGTTGTTGGGTCGTGCTTAATGATAGTCTATTTGTAGTTTAAATGTGATTTCGTTTAGTAGTTGTGTGTTAATTTAATGAATTTGTAGTTACAAATACTAGTTCATATATGTGTTTTTGGCTTGCTCGAGAGAGAGGTCATAAAACTAAGACCACTAGATTGATGGCCAGTGTGAGTGGTTCGACATGAGGTTCAGCTCGAGAGAGTGAACCCTAGTCCCATGTCCACACACTCAGCTCGAGAGAGTGAGTGTGTTAAGGTGGAGGTTGTTCTTCATGCAGCAAGTGGGTGTCCGAGAGGAACACATTTGAAACGGGGTAAGTTGCTCGAGAGAGAGCATATCCCCCTTAAAGTTTATCCTAGTCACAAATACTTAATGAATTCACTATCAAAATCATGTACCCAGTGAATTAGTATATCATGTATTCCTATCACATCCCAAGAATCATGTCTCCATACTTGTAGTTTTCCTTATTTTCACTATTTTAGTTGTTTCTTGCTTACAAACCCCCATTTGATACTTGACGCTTGCGTCACCCTTTTTAATTTGTTATGTTTTCATTCACCAAAGTCTATAGCTACGATTAGCTTTAGCACTTTCGCCCTTAACCACTAATTCTCACGCCCACTCTCTTAGGACTCGACCCCAACCCTTGGTTGGGTTATTAAACTATTTTACGATCGTAGACACTTGCATTAGAAGTTGTGTCTTGATTACGCGAACATCAAAA
This sequence comes from Solanum piurae, assembly GCA_029582685.1. Classification (NCBI taxonomy): domain Eukaryota; kingdom Viridiplantae; phylum Streptophyta; class Magnoliopsida; order Solanales; family Solanaceae; genus Solanum; species Solanum piurae. Next base: position 16,563 of record JAJOOO010000951.1, read on the forward strand.
TCACAAATTCATTAAATTCATCCACAACCACTAAACGAAATCACAATTAAACAACGATTAAACTATCAGCAAGTAAGACCTAATAATTATCTTAACCCATATTCTCGTCACATCCCAAGGATCCCCTCTCATTACTTAGAAACCCTTGTTTATCTTGTTGTTTTTACTTACTAGTGACAAAACCCCATTGTTAATTGACACTCTTGTGTTCCCCTTTTAATTTACAATGTTTTTAATCGTTAATGTCTTTAGCTATGACTAGTTAGAACTAAATTTTATTTTTTTATTAATTCTCAAAACCACTCTCTTGGGAACGATCCCAACCCTTGGTTGGGATACTAAACTATTGTACAATTGTAGACACTTGATCGGAAGTTGTGTCTTGATTACGCAAATATCAAATAGCCTTGTGATCCTACTAGTACACTGTGCTTGTGTACTGATACTGCACTTGCTCTTTCTTTATTGAGTACAGGGCATCTTCAGGCGGCTACTGACATACCTTATTTAGGAGATCACTCATCGAGATCAAATTCAAGGGTGAGCCAATTCTTGTAGGCTTCCATGAGTTCTCATTCTATTTAGTCCATTTTCTTTGGACTTAGACTAGTACTTTAGATATTCTCTTGTTTAGTTTGGGGTTGTACCCCTTGTTCTTAGACTTGTTGAACTTTAGAGTTTTAGTATACTGACTTTCAGGTTCTAGGCATTGTTTTCCGCAATTGTTTTGTTAAACTTCTGGAGTTTATAGGAACTCTAGTTTATTTCTGCATTTAAACCTGCTTCTGTATCTTTAAATATCTCTGTTGCAGTTTAGTTTGTTAGTATTAATGGTTCTCCCACCAGAGGGTTAGTATGGGTGCCAATCACGACGGTCTGGGTCGTGATAAAGTTGGTATCAGAGACCTAGGTTCATTGATCTCATTGTACCAAAATGAGTCTAGTAGAGTCTTGCAGAATGGTACCGAGATGTCTATACTTTTCTTCGAGAGGCTATAAGACTTTAGGAAATTTCTCTATTTTCTCTTATCTCCTTTCGTGCTATAACTTGACTCCAATTGGTATCTGGTGATCCAAATTAGTATCTAACTTTCTTCACTCTTCGATCCACAGATGGTGAACACTAGATTTAACGGTGTCAGGCCCGCAGCTCCCGTCAATGATCCAGATGAAGGGTCCGTAACTAGAGGTCACGGTCGAGGCAGGGGTAGAGAGAGAGCAAGCGGAAGAGGCCGAGGAAGGGTAGCAACTGCTAGGGGTAGAGCTCCAGTTGAAAATGCTCCCAGAGATGAGGTTCCTCTCGCACATCACGAAGAAGTAGAAGAGAATGTGGAGATCGAGAATGAGGTGGATTTTGGAAAGGAAGAGGATGCACCAGCTAGAAATATCGGCGTTACTCCTTTAAACCCAGTGTTAGCTCAACAGAACATGTCTTTTCTAAAAGGATTGGTTGGTCCTGAATCCTTCCAACAGTGCAAGCTACCCAACCCCCAACCAACCGCCCCATTACTATTACTAGTCCCAGGGGAGATGCAATATTAGGTACTAATGTCTTTTTACGTCCTTTGTTGGGTCCCGTAATGACTAGTAATGAGCATGAGATATTGACTAAGTATCTAAAGTTGAAGCTGCCTGTGTTCCATGGTTCTGAGAGTGAGGACGCCTATGAATTCATCTTGGATTATTATGAGAGGCTGCATAAGTTAGGTATTGTACATCAGCATTGAGTAGAGTTTATGACTTTCCAGCTTTAAGGTGAGGCTAAACAGTGGTGGAGAGCGTATGTGGAATGTAGATCGTCAACTTTACCCCCACTCACTTGGACCCAGTTTCATGCTCAGTTTTTGGAAAAGTATGTGCCCCGGGCCTTGAGAGATCGTAAGAAGGATGAGTTCATGGCTTTAGAGCAAGGAGGTATGTATGTGGCTGGTTATGAGGCTAAGTTCCATGCTTTGCCTAGATATGCTACGCAACTGGTAATTACCGAGGAGGAGAGGATTTATCTATTCGTCAAGGGATTGAACTCCAAGTTACAAGTATTGTCGATTCACATGACTTCTGCAGGGAAATTTTTTTAATGAGGTAACGGATTTTGTGAAGAAGGTGGAAGGAGCTAGGCGTGATGGGCAGGCTAAGACATTGGCTAAGAAAGCTAAGAGCAAAGGTAACTTTCAGGGTTCCTACTCCAGAGGTTTAGAGAGGCCGACACTTGCAGCCCGGCCAATTCAGTCCGCTATGCCCATTTCTATAGCTAATTACTTGGGAACTCCACATCAGAATGTTATTCATGATAGCCAGGGAGCCGAACTTTCGGTGGACAACAAGTCATCTTTTGATCGCACTTGTTATAATTATGGAGAACCTGGGCATATGAGGAGATATTGTCCCCACCCTCGCATATTTGACCCCGCGCAACAGCAGACTAGGGCAGTGGTACCTACGGGCAATGGTAATAATGGTAAAGGGAGTCCACAAGGTGGACGATGAGGAAATTAGTGAGGTCGTGGAGGCTGGGGAAATGGTAATGTAGGTAGAGGAACAGTGCAGTCAGGCAAGGAGGTCGTTCGTCAAGATGATCGAGCTCAGTGTTATGCCTTTCCGGGCAAGAGCGAGGCAGAGTCTTCTGACGCAGTGATCAGAAGTACTATTCTTGTTTGTGACGGGATGGCTACTGTTTTGTTTGATCTGGGTTCTACCTATTTGTATATGTCAGTTAAGTTTGCCTTGGGATTTAATATGATTTGTGATGTACTTGATGCCCCCATCCATGTTTCTACCCCTAGTTGGAGAGTCTGTCATAGTCACCCATGTCTATCGTGCTTGTCTTATCTTGTTTATGGGTTTCTAGACTTGGGCTTCTTTGGTTATTTTGGATATGACTGATTTTGATATATTCTTAGGCATGACTTGGTTGTCCCCCTATTATGTTGTGCTTAATTGTATTACTAAGTCTGTGATTCTAAAGATCCCAGGTAGGGAAATGTTAAAATGGGAAAGGGTGTACAAGCCTAAGCCAGCTAAGGTCATATCCTCCATTCGAGCTAGAAAACTGGTGGGGGCAGGGTTGTTTGGCTTATTTGGCCTATATTTTGGATGTTGAGGTTGAGTCTCCCTCTATAGAGTCTATTCCCGTGGTGTTAGAATTTAGAGAAGTGGTTCCTACCAATTTTCCTGGTATGCCTCCGGATAGAGATATAGATTTCTGCATTGATTTGGAACCTGGTACTCACCCCATTTCTATCCCTCTGTATAGTATGGCTCCAGCGGAGTTAAGAGAACTTAAGGCTCAAATCCAAGAGCTCCTTAATAAAGGATTCATCCGTCCTAGCACTTCCATATGGGGTGCCCCTATCTTGTTTGTTAAGAAAAAAGATGGTAGTATGAGGATGTGCATAGACTATCGTCAATTAAAAAGGGTCACCATTCGGAATAAGTATCCACTACCTCGAATAAATGATTTTTTTAACCAGTTGCAGGGTGCATCTATTTTCTCTAAGATTGATCTAAGGTCTGGTTACCATCAGTTAAAGATTAGGCCTAAGTATATACCAAAAACGGCATTCAGAACCTGCTATAGGCAATACGAGTTTCTAGTGATGTCATTTGGGTTGACAAATGCGCCTGCATCTTTCATGAGTTTAATGAATGGGTGTTCAAACCATTTCTGGATTCGTTTGTTATTGTGTTTATTAATGACATTTTGGTTTATTCAAGAAGTAAAGAAGAGCATGCCGACCATCTTCGTATTGTTCTAGGTGTTATTGGGAGACAAAAGTTGTATGCTAAATTTTCTAAGTGTGAGTTTTGGTTGACTTCGATTGCCTTTTTGGGACATGTAGTTTCAAGGGAAGGGGTAATAGTAGATCCCCAAAAGATTGAAGCAGTTAAGAATTGGGTCCGGCCTAGCTCTGTGCCTGAAGTTAGGAGTTTTGTCGGGCTCGCTAGCTACTATCGTCGGTTTGTGAAAATCTTTTCCTTCTATTTCCACACATCTGACAAGGTTGACCAAAAAGGAGGTGCCTTTCGAATGGATTGAAAAATGTGAAGAGAGCTTTCAAAAGCTCAAGACTCTTCTGACCACAACACCTATTCTAGCACTACCGGTAGAAGGTAAGGACTTTATTGTTTATTGTGACGCTTCACATTCAGGTTGGGTGTTGTGTTGATGTAGGATAAGAGTGTCATATCTTATGCATCGTGGCAGTTGAAAGTACATGAGCGAAATTACCCGACACATGATTTACAGTTGGCAGTGGTAGTGTTTGCTCTCAAGATCTGGCGGCATTATCTTTATGGTGTCAAGTGTAAGGTATTTAATGACCACCGTAGTCTACAACATGTGTTCACTATCTAAATCTGAGACAGCGAAGATGGATGGAGTTGCTCAAGGATTATGATGTGACCATCCAGTATCATTCGGGTAAGGTTAACGTGGTGGCAGATGCATTAAGCCGGTAGGCAGTGAGTATGGGTAGTAGTCTAGCTTGCTTGGGTGTATCCAAGAGACCTTTGGCTAAGGAAATCCAAACCTTGGAGTCTAAGTTCATGCAGTTGGGCATCTCAGAAAAAGGTGGGGTGTTAGCTAGAATTGAGGTGAGGGTCTCATTAACTGAAGAGATCAAGGCCAAACTGTTTGAGGATGAGAATTTGAGTAAGCTTAGAAAGAAGACAGTGTCTGAAAAGGCACAAGATATGGTTCTTGATGTAAGGGATGTGCTCAGTTTTAAAGGAAGGATTTGTGTTCCCCGGGTGGACGACTTGATTCTGAATTTATTGACAGAATCCCATGGTTCGTAGTATTCCATTCATTCGGGTGTGACCAAGATGTACCAAGATTTGAAGCGACTTTATTGGTTGCCTGACGTGAAGAAAAACATAGCGGAGTTTGTGGCTAATTGCCAAAGCTGCCAACAAGTAAAATATGAGCATCAAAGGCCTGCAGGATTGCTTTAGAGAATGCCAATTCCGAAATGGAAGTGGGAGAGGATAGCTATGGATTTTGTGGTTGGTCTTCCCAAGACAGTGGAAAATTATGATTCTATTTGGGTAGTGGTCGACAAATTAACTAAGTCAGCCCATTTTATTCCAGTCAGAACAGACTATAATGCCCAGCAGTTGGTTAAGATTTATGTGGAAAGATAGTAAGGCTGCATGGGGTGCCCCTTTCTATCATCTTAGACCGTGGTACGCAGTTCATATCAAAGTTTTGGGGAAAATTGCATGAGGAGTTGGGTGCTCAACTCACTTTTAGCACCGCTTTCCATCCGCAGGCAGACGGGTAGTCAGAGAGGACTATTCAATTGTTAGAGGACATGTTAAAGGCATGTGTGATTTACTTTAGAGGACATTGGGATAAGTTCCTACCGTTGTGTGAGTTCTCCTATAATAGCAGCTACCACTCCAGCAGTGATATGGCACCGTTTGAGGCACTGTATGGGAGAGGATGTAGATCACCCATAGGATGGTTTGAGACTGGAGATGTAAAATCTTTGGGGGTTGACTTGGTGAAGGATGCTCAAGATAAGGTAAGAAGCATCCAAACTAAGCTTCTAGCAGCCCAAAGTCGACAGAAAAAATATGCAGACCATAAGATAAGAGACATGGTATTTCAGACTGGAAAAAGTTTTTCTTAAAATGTCACCCATAAAAGGGGTGATGAGATTAGGCAAGAAGGGAAAGCTTAGTCCTCGATACATTGGACCATTTGAAATCCTTGATTGTGTAGGACCAGTAGCTTATAGATTGGCTTTACCTCTTAACTTATCTAGAGTTCATCCGGTATTTCATGTGTCCATGTTGATGTAGTATCATGGGGACGGGGATTACATCATAAAATGAGACTCAGTTTTGTTAGAAAAAGACCTTCTGTATGAGGAGGAACCAGTTGCAATTCTTGATCGCGATATTCGGAAGCTAAGGACCAAGGAAATAAAGTCTGTGAAGGTTCAATTGAAGCATCGTCCAGTTGAGGAAGATACTTGGGAAACCGAGAAGGACATGTGAGACAAGTATCCCCAGTTATTCAACGATTCAGGTACTACTCTACCCTTACTTTAGCCAATCTTTCCTAGTTGATCACTCGGGGAAGAGTGATGGGTAAATTGGTATCTATTGTAACGACCTGATTCAATCGTTAGGAAAAAGCCAATAGGGAAAGAATTGGGGCCAGAAAAATTTTGAGTAGTAACTTGGGAATTCCTAGCATAGTCCAGATTTGGGCGAAATTTGAGTCAGTGAGGTCTAGGGAAATATGGTAATGAATGAGAGATCTAATTATGAATTTGATCACATGAGTAGATAGCTAAGACGTTAAGGAATACGTATGACTTTATGGAACCAAATTCGGGCGAGTAGAACTCCCCAAACTGGTCTTAGAGTGAAGGGGTAGTTTTTGAACTTCATAGGTTGAAGGTGTGTTGTGAAATGGGGATTTGAAACTCAAATTCCGACTCTCTGTCTCCGTGAAAGCCGTTGTGGCGGGATTATGTCACGACCCAAATTCACAAGTCGTGATGGCACCTATGTTCCCAACCAATAGGTAAGCCAACCCAACATATTTTACAAAATGTTAACTAACTGCTGAGGTCAAAAGGTAAACAAGAGTAAAATATCTCCAACACTAAATCCTTCATAAATACAAAAATTGCGGAAAGTTAAAATACCTCCCCAAGAATTGGTGTCATAAGTACAAGAGCTTCTAAATATGATGTAAGTCTGAAACTAAATGACAAATCCAAATATAAGGGATATCATGTCTGAATACTAAAACAATAGAATAATAAAAGATAGAGGGAGGTGTGGGCCACGAAACAGCCAAGCAGCTCACCACAACTCTGAGATACTCCAAGCTCGGACTCAAAAGGCTCCTCGAGATGTGCTCATACTCGAAATCGAATCTGCACCACAAAGAGTGCAACAAGTGTAGTATGAGTACGAAACCATGTATACCCAGTATATCTCATAGACCGGCAACGAAGAAGTAGTGACATGAATTTATATAAGAAAATCAGTCCCTTATTTATACAGGTCTATATTATACTCACCAGTCAAGTTTCATCAAATAAGAATAATCAAATCTCACGTAATATACAACGACCAATAAGCACACGTAATCAACAATAATAATTAAGGTAATGAGATGCAATGCAATGTGACACTATGAAATGATATGCCTCCAATGCCAAGTACTCTCTCAATCGTATATACATGATGCTCCTCGAAAATACATCGAGAGTTCATGACCCATGGGAACTCGCGAGGTCCATATACCAACACGGACGATCTCCACGTGTCTGTGCGGACGATCTCAATGCACTATCATAAAATCAAACAATTTTCGCACGGACAATCTCCACGTGCCCAAATTATAATCTTAACATCTCACCATCCCCAGCACGGACGATATCCACGTGCCCAACTTATACTGAATTTCGTGTCAATGCATGTGCACAATGTGATTTCAAATAAAGGGGATGATGGTGCATCTCAATAAATCAAATATCAACATAATACATAACCACCTCAACTATCACAATTATACGGGTTCAATAAAGACACACAATCACACAAAAAGTTCAAGTCAATAATACATCAGCTGATGCCCATATGCTTTGGCATTATCGGATTAAAATCCGCATTCTATAGTAATAAACTTTTCCTTTATAACACTGGTACTCGTACCAATGCCCGTCACACCATTGGTATGAGACCCCCATCTTTCGCCCTTACCCATTGTCTATTCCGATTTTAATCTTTAATTAGGAAAATGTCCTTCAACGAAATCTAAAAGTCTTAACATACCTTGAATGCTGAACACGTGCCACGAATCCTCAAGATTTTTCCTTCCCTTTTTGCAAAGCTTCAGAACGTTTTAATCTACCAATTATGCAATAATTGTAAGCACACGAGTTCGTAGACACTCATATTATTATATGTCTATTCTAGACCCAAAAACTCACTCATATCTCTAGCCAAGCTCCTATTCTTGATATAATTTATATGTCGAGAATCATATTTTGCTAAATTTCAAGTCTAGGGTCAAGCCTCAATCCCTCCAAGTATCTTAAATTCAATGCTAATCATATAATATACACCTTATAATTAATTACTTATCTCAATATATTAAAAATAGGTTTACAATATAACAAATAATTAACAATAATTGAATTGAACCACTGGTTTCGAAACCAGTGGCGGCTACAATCAAGAATGAAAGGATTTCCCTTTTCATCACCGTGTGCCCATACAGTTGTAATCCACTATATTAATTACTCATACACGTATACATTATCACCTGAAACTTCCAACTAACATGTTTTCCATGAAAATAACAACAATAGAACACTGCCCAATTTGCCCCTCCAAAATTTTCTATCTAACCCACGAACTTACAGAACCCATAAGATACACTGCTAACATGATTCAGTTGTTTTAAAAGAAATAACCTACCGATCAAATGCTCACTATTAGCATGATGAATCATTAATGGGCATTAAATCCCCCCTTAGGTTGATGCAATTAAATAAAAAAAAGAAAGTACTGTTCTTTTAAAAAAGGATTTGAATAAATCCAAATTGTTTTCTCCCTTGATACTAACATTCAATCTCTTCATGATGCGCAGGAGGGTTATCATTCACAGGAGCATTCTCAACAGGAGCTCCATTCCTAGCAGGCGTTACTCTTCCACGGCCTCTACCCCTAGCTCTTCCTCTACCCCTGCCTAGACCGCGACCTCTCGCTGCAGATTCCTCAGCTGGAGCATTGACGGGAACTACGGGCCTGATACCATTGAATCTAGTATTAACCATTTGCGGACAGAAAGTGAAGGAAGTTAGATACCAATTTGAATCGCCAGATACCAATTGGAATCAAGTCATAGCACGAAAGAAGACAAGAGAAATCAGAGAGATTTCCTTAAGTCCTATAGCCTTTCGAAAAAAAGCAAAGGCGTCCTTGTAGCGTTCCGCGAGACTCTACTAGACTCACTTTGGTACATTGAGATCAACGAACCTAGGCTCTGATACCAACTTTGTCACGACCCAGACCATCGTGATTTTCACCCACACTAACTCTCCGGTGGGAGAGCCACTACTACAACTCAAACCAAGCAACTAAACCAAAACTAAGGCATTTAGTACAGAAAAGCAGGAAAATACTAAGGAAAGAAATAGAGTTTCCATAAACTATAACAAAAGTCTAACAATAATAAACTAGCAATGCGGAAGTAATGCCTAGAACCTGAAAGTCAATGTACCAAAACATCTAACAATGAACCAAGTCTAAACAAGAAGGGATACTACCCCAACTAATGTACTAGTAACCAATAAAACTCTCTAAGTCCGAAATGTGGACATAGACGAAAGGAGAACTCATGGCAGCCCGGAAGAATTGGCTCACCATTGAATTCAAACAACGATCAATGATCTCCTAAGCGAGATCTGTCAGTAGCCGCTTGAAGATGCCCTGTACTCAACAAAAATAAGAGCATGTGCAGTATCAGTACACAACCACAGTGTACAGGTAGGATCACGCGGCTATCCCACTAAGTGCAACATATATAAGTCATCACAGTATTGTTTGATCTTAAACTTTTAATAAGAGTGTTTGCATACGTTTTGTTGTATTGTTTGATGACTTTTATTATAGTATTTTTTAAACCTGATTAATTAAAGGCTAATTAAAGGACAAATGCCCAAAGTTGTCGCTAGAGGTCTAGGACCTAGGTTATATTTATATTTGAAAAATGTTAGAAAATGCGTTTATATAAAATTTAACATATTGTTAATATATAAATATATTTGCATACATGTAAGGTTATTCAGTTCAGTTCGGAAATTTTTTGATCTTCTTATATAAATTAAAAAGACCATCTCAATTGTTCGGTACGGTTATACACTTAAATAAAAGTCTACAATTTTATTTAAAAAATGATATAAATTGGCTCAGTATGGTTTGGTTCAGTCAAATTTTCATATTCTTTTGACACCCCTAGTTAGAAGGACAATCAAGTTTGTATACTTTTGCTCGACCTGTTGAACTGACGATAAAGAAGAATAATACAAGGAAAATTCCTCATATTTAGAGTACCATTGGTTAATAAGGATTTTTTTGGAAATTCTTGTCATTCCTTGCATGATTGAGATGTTTCATCAAAAAGTAAGGCTCAAAAATCAATGCCATCCATAACTTTGAAACTAATTTGAATCGTAGAAGTGACCTCATAGGCCTGCTGAGGATGTCCGTAGCCACATTAACATCCATCTTCTTTGTTTTCTTTAATTTGAATGTTTTGCAACTCTTTTTCCTTCAAATTAAAAATTGAAGATTTTACTTGAACAACTCGTCAACTTAAACTAAAAATAGCCGAAAGTTATAATATATATATATATATATACCATCAAAAGATATTCGGCAGAATAGTCGAGATAGTAGTGTACCTTTGAAATAAGTTGCTTCAACTTTTCTCTATTGCTTATGATTTCCTAGCTAGGGCTTTGCTATTGGGAATGATTTAATTAAGACAGTTAATTGAAAAAAGTGGCTTGGTCATTAATTATTTAATCATTTTTAAATTATTGACTCCTAAAGTATATAGCCAAAAAAGAGTTCTAAAATATATTGGAAGAAAAAGAGTCTGGTGTTCTTTTTTGTATAATTTATAGGAATCACATAATGTATGATCTAATTTACATCCTATCCTACTCTTTTCTATTTTACAAAAATTCCTTAAATATCAATCATCCGGATACATAAATTTCATCCGGATACATTACTTATGATACATTATAAAACTTGTCTGTTGTGCTTAATATGGTTTATTAACGTAAAATTAATTTTTTTATCCACAAACCACACAGAACTGATTGGTATCCATCTATTACAATATGTAGCAACTTCTCAAAATTCAAAATTCAAATTTTCATCTTCTCCATCAATTTGAAATCATGAAAGTTCCAAATTACTCGATCAAAGTGGCTGATAAAAAATGAATATATCGATTTTATTGAGACATTCAGGAATTTGGATAAACGAGGTGAGTTATGAAGGTTACAAAAGTGATGAAATTATTGTTGGACAAATCATTTATTTTGTGAATCTCAAATCTACAATTGCAGATTGATGAAATTAGAAAAAAACATGGAAATCAGATACATCATAGAAGGTAGCTCATATCTGTAATGGGGAAATATAAAATAGAGAACAACTTCAATTTCAAAGTAAAGAGATCTAATAAAAAAAAGTATGGGATTATTGTTATGTATTGTGAATTGTTATTTTTCAATTTTTGATACATATAATCATGATACATTGCTATTTCTAAAGATATTCCGTGAGTTAGTTATTGATAAATTAGTATAGAGTTTTTTAATGTATCATGGCAATAGTTTTGTTTTGTCATTTGATGTGAATATGTAAGTCGTGATACATTAGTAGTAAACAACACGCGTGTATTGTAATTTTGAATCTATGAATTATGATGTGGTCATTATTTTGTATCTGACTGTGATTTGTATAAAAATGTATCATCATAATAGATTATATATGATACATGTAACAAATGAATTAACAATTGAGATGGATCAGATACATTTTGAATATCGAGTGTGTGTATCACAAATTTGTATAGAAGTATCAGACTTGTGTATATTGTGCATATAAATAATGTAACAATCAAAATATGTAAATTTCTTATTCTGATCAAGAAAAAATGTAGATTGAATTTTTGTGAATGATTGTATCATTGGTTATTGTAATGTATTAGGTACATGTTATAAGATGGTTATAAAATTGTGTCGATGTGTGTTAGTTTGTTGTTAGATAAGTATTTCTTTAAAAATAAAATAAAAAATGTAGTTCATATAATGTATCACTGATTTTTAATGTTTTCAGGTTGTTTCTGTTGGATGAAAAAAGGCAAAAATAAATGAAAGAGTTTGAGAGACAGAAGGTTTCTTTTACTGCAAAACTTTATTACTTAAAACCAAACTCCTATTGCCCTTTTATAGGCTTACAATTAACTACTAAAGCTAAAATAAAGCAACACACAAATAATGGAAAAGTGGTAAACGTGGTCCATTATAATAAGAATATAAATTCATTGACTAAGTAAAACATAAAACCCACTAATCCTAGAACATAGACCCACAAACTGATTTCTGCAAACTAACTATTTTGAAGAATTAGTCAACACTCCCCCTTTCTTCAAAATCACAAACTCCCATTTGTCGTCTGAAGAAGTCATGTTTGTTGCGGGGCAGCGACTTCGTAAGAACATCAGCAGTCTGTTTATTTGTGCCACAAAATTCCAGTGAGATTATTCCACCAGCGACTAGATCGCGAATAAAGTGATAGGGAGTGTCGATGTGCTTCATTCTACTGTGAAAAACAGGATTTTTCGTCATAGCAATTGTCGCCTTGTTGTCACACCATATTTCCGTTGGACCAATCTGTTGTTGTTGAAGATCTGCTAAAAATTTCCTTAACCAAACAACTTGACAACATGCTGAAGTTGCAGCCATGTATTCTGCTTCCGAAGATGACAAAGCTACTGTATCTTGTTTTTTTGAACTCCATGAGACTGCTCCAGAGCCAAGACTAAAAACGTTCCCAGATGTGCTCCTACGATCATCCAAGCTACCTCGCTTCTTCACATAAAGTGTAGGTTCATTGTCACTTTTTCTGAACTGCTGCTCTTGAAAAAAAGAGTCTATTTTGCTATACCATGCCCGTGGTGCTTGCTTTAAACCGTACAATGCCTTCTTCAATCTGTATACTTTGCTCTTTCCTTCACTAAAAATGAAGCCTTCAGGTTGGCAAACATAAACTTATTCTTGTAAGTCGTCATTTAGGAAAGCAGACTTAACATCAAATTGGTACACTTGCCAACCAAGTTGAGCAGCCAAGGCTAGAGTAGTTCTAACCGTTTCAAAGCGAGCTACTGGTGAGAACGTCTCATCAAAGTCGATGCCTTGTTGTTGAGAGTATCCTTTTGCAACAAGTCGAGCTTTATGCCTTTTGACACTTCCATCAGCATTGTACTTTGTTTTGAAAATCCATTTTAGCCCGATAACATTCTTCCCTTCCGGCAAATCAACTAGCTCCCAGGTCTGATTTTTCTCGATAGCCTGAATCTCTTCAATCATCGCATCTTGCCACTCTGGTTGCTTTGCAGCTTCTTCATAACATGTCGGTTCAACAGCTAACAGGGCAAAGCTACAAGATGCATAAACATCTTGCAGTGACCGGAACTTTGTTGGTGGCGTCTCGCTGGATGACGCCAAAGGTGGAGAATGAGAGCTTGATGGAGTAGAATTGTTGCTACTTACATGAGCAGTATGGTCAGTATTGCTGCTACCAGGTGAGGAAAGATCAGAACTTGTTGTTTCAAGTATCCCTGTATGCCCTACTTCTGTGTGAGCTGGAATATGGATGACTGAATCTTCTTCCTTGTCGCTCCACTCCCAGGCTGATTCTTCATTAAATACAACATTCCTGCTAATAATCACTTTGCCACTAGTAGGATTATACAGTCTATATGCTTTGGATTGAGGACTATAACCAATGAAAATGCATTTCTCTGATTTTTCATCTAGCTTAGAACGTAAATTAACCAAAGCATAAGCTATACAACCAAAAACTTTCAAGTGGCTTACTCGTGGTTTCCGTCCCGTCCATGCTTCATATGGAGTTCGATTCAGAACGGCTTTTGTTGGAGAGATGTTTAAGAGGTACACAGCTGCAACCACTGCTTCTCCCCAAAAATGAACAGGAAGTCCCCTTGCATTAAGTAAGCTTCTGGCCATTTCAACCACAGTACGATTCTTCCGCTCGGCGACTCCATTTTGTTGTGGCGAGTACGGTGTTGTAAGCTCCCTGCGAATTCCATTCTCTTCACAAAACAAAGTAAAATCATTAGATAAAAATTCACCACCACGGTCTGTACGAAGAGCCTTAATGTTGCAGCCTGTTTGCTTCTCCACGAGTGCCTTGAATTTCCTGAAATTCTCAAACGCCTCTGATTTGAAATTCAGAAAATAAGCCCAACTCATACGGCTATAATCATCAGTAAATAGAAGAAAATACCGACTCCCACCAAGTGACTCGGTCTTCATTGGTCCACATAGGTCGGCATGTACAAGCTCAAGACAACGGGCAGCTCTCCATGATTTTCCTACAGGAAATGATTTTCTACTTTGTTTCCCGAAGATGCAACCTTCACACAAATCAAGATCACCCATTTCTGGTAACCCAACTACCATATTCTTCCTAGTCAATAATTTCAGCCCATTAATGTTCAAATGGCCATAGCGAAGATGCCATAGTTGAGTTTCATTAACACCTTTAGCAATTAAGGCATTATTTTCCACACTTGAAACATTAAGGGGAAACATGTTATTTTGGGTCATAGGCACAATTGCTAAAGTCTGACCAGACTTAATATCACTGACAACACATGAGCTATTTTTAAACAAAACAGAGTAACCACTAGCCATCAATTGTCCAACACTCATTAAATTATGTGCCAAACCAGGAACAAGTTGCACATCGCAAAGGAGTTTTACATTACCCTGCATTGTCTTGATGGCTATGGTTCCTTTGCCTTCAACTCGAACTTGTTTGTCATCACCAAGTCGAACCTCACTCTTTTGTGACTCATCGAGGTCTCTAAATAAAGACCTTATGCCAGTCATATGATTTGAGCATCCACTATCAATAAACCAAACATTATCAGTAATGTTAGTGATTGAAGAATGAGCCATGAAGAGCAAACATTAGCAGTCTGTTTGGTTAAGGAAATTGTTAGCAGATCTTCAACAACAGCAGATTGGTCCAACGGAAATATGGTGTGACAACAAGGCGACAATTGATATGACGAAAAATCCTGTTTTTCACAGTAGAACGAAGCACATCGACACTCGCTATCACTTTATTCGCGATTTAGTCGCTGGTGGAATAATCTCACTGGAATTTTGTGGCACAAATAAACAGACTGCTGATGTTCTTACGAAGTCGCTGCCCCGCAACAAGCATGACTTCTTCAGACGACAAATGGGAGTTTGTGATTTTGAAGAAAGGGGGAGTGTTGACTAATTCTTCAAAATAGTTAGTTTGCAGAAATCAGTTTGTGGGTCTATGTTCTAGGATTAGTGGGTTTTATGTTTTACTTAGTCAATGAATTTATATTCTTATTATAGTGGACCACGTTTACCACTTTTTCATTATTTGTGTGTTGCTTTATTTTAGCTTTAGTAGTTAATTGTAAGCCTATAAAAGGGCAATATGAGTTTGGTTTTAAGGAAGAAAGTTTTGCAGTAAAAGAAACCTTCTGTCTCTCAAACTCTTTCATTTATTTTTGCCTTTTTCATCCAACAAATTGTACGGTTTAAAGCAAGCACCACGGGCATGGTATAGCAAAATTGACTATTTTTTTCAAGAGCAGCAGTTCAGAAAAAGTGACAATGAACCTACACTTTATGTGAAGAAGCGAGGTAATAGTGACTTTCTGGTTGTTTGTCTTTATGTTGATGATATTATATATATGGGCTCTTGTGAATCTATTGTTTCTGAATTTAAGAGTTGCATGATGAGTAAATTTGAGATGTCCGACTTGGGTATGTTGCATTATTTTCTTGGGCTTGAGGTGAGACAAGATTCGGATGGAATTTTTATTTCACAAAGGAAATATGCGACTGAACTTTTAAAGAGGTTCAACATGCTGAATTGTAATCCATCTCCCACGCCTATGAATATGAATGAGAAGTTGGTACTCGATGATGGTACAGGTGCAGCAAATGCTTCTTATTATAGAAGCTTGGTTGGTGGTCTAAACTACTTATCGCACACAAGGCCCGATATAGCATTTTCTGTCAGTTTGATTTCAAGGTTTATGCATAGTCCTTCAAAGAAACACCTAGGTGCAGCCAAGAGGCTTGCGATATGTTGCTGGCACAACAAGTCACGGAATTTGGTACTCAAAAGTATCAGGTTTCAAATTAATTGGCTTTACTGATAGTGATTGGGCAGGTAGCTTGGATGATCGAAGGAGCACATCTGGGAACGTTTTTAGTCTTGGCTCTGGAGCAGTCTCATGGAGTTCAAAAAAATAAGATACAGTAGCTTTGTCATCTTCGGAAGCAGAATACATGGCTGCAACTTCAGCATGTTGTCAAGCTGTTTGGCTAAGGAAATTGTTAGCAGATCTTCAACAACAGCAGATTGGTCCAACGGATATATGGTGTGACAACAAGGCGACAATTTTTATGAAGAAAAATCCTATTTTTCACAGTAGAACGAAGCACATCGACACTCGCTATCACTTTATTCGCGATCTAGTCGCTGGTGGAATAATCTCACTGGAAATTTGTGGCACAAATAAATAGACTGCTGATGTTCTTACGAAGTCGCTGCCCCGCAACAAGCATGACTTCTTCAGACGACAAATGGGAGTTTGTGATTTTGAAGAAAGGGGGAGTGTTGACTAATTCTTCAAAATAGTTAGTTTGCAGAAATCAGTTTGTGGGTCTATGTTTTAGGATTAGTGGGTTTTATGTTTTACTTAGTCAATGAATTTGTATTCTTATTATAGTGGACCACGTTTACCACTTTTCCATTATTTGTGTGTTGCTTTATATTAGCTTTAGTAGTTAATTGTAAGCCTATAAAAGGGCAATAGGAGTTTGGTTTTAAGGAAGAAAGTTTTGCAGTAAAAGAAACCTTCTGTCTCTCAAACTGTTTCATTTATTTTTTGCCTTTTTTCATCCAACAAATTCTTTAATGATCAACAATTAAGACAAGCCAAATTTCTCTGTAGTCATTCTTTTTAATCATTGAAATATATTCCATTCACAATTGTTGTATTCTTGATAGACGTAATCAATGAATTTTTTAAGAAATATTAGGAAGTTTGGAAGAATAGGAATTCTTACGTTTCTAGTAGTCTATTTGGTTAGACACTTCTGTTAGGCTAAAAGCACAAAAAAGGCACTCCTTTTTACATTCGAGGTGTTTGGCCAAAAAAAGAAGTCCTTTTGAGTACATACAACACAAAACACATATTGTTTTTCTCAAAAAGTACTTTTTTATAAATGATTTGATTTGAACTGCATAAGTTATTCGCATCCTTAACCACGAGAGACTGTTTTGATAAACCTTTGGCTCAGAAAAAGCTTAAGCACTAGAATTGTTTCACAAATATGTTAACTTGGCCAAATTAAACTCATCCAAAAACAACAACATACCCAAACCTTACCCGTACCTTGTGCAAATAGAAAATCTTGTTTCCAGACACACTCTTGAATCACGTAAAGGATATCAAAGTAGTTAAACTCATCAAATAAAGCACAACATCAAATTCTCCACATAAAATTCTATTAGAACTCTGAACAACGATTTGAACCCTTAAAGATAGTACAAAGGAACATATTAGGAAGAGAAAAAATGATTTACCTAGTTCATGTAGATGTAGGTCATCAGAGGTTGATGTGGATTGTCAACGGCCAAAAGTAAACTCTAGGGATTACTTCTACCTCTAATATATACAGAGGGAAGATATGGTAAGTGAGAATTTTGGGACACAAGCATTTATTTATCATACTTAGAATATTAAAAAAGTTTTAATTCCAAGAAGGCATTTTGAATAAGTTTTACTATTGAATGACTAAACTATCCTCAAGGCTTTAGCTATATCAATTTGAGCCCAATTTTATCTAAAATGTAGAAGACAGATTCATAATTTAAACAACAGGTTTAAATTTGGTAGTACATCACAAGACATTTAATTTAATGGATTTGAATTTTTTTTGTGTCACGACCCAGACCATTGTGATTGGCACCCACACTAACCCTCCGATGGGAGAACCATTTATACTAATTATCTAGCCATCTTAATCAACATACTAAAGCATTTAAAGTTGCGAAAGCAAGTTTAAATGACTAAATACAGAAGTTCCCATAAACTTCCAAAATATCTAACAACAAATTGCGGAAATTAATGCCTAGAACCTGAAACTCACTGTACCAAAACTCTAACAAAATCCATAACTCTAAACAAGAATGGTTACAACCCCAAACTAATGAACTAATAACTAACTAGAATGTCCAAGTCCGAAATGTGGACATAGACAGAAAGAGAACTCATGGCAGCCTGAAAGAACTGACTCACCCTTGAATTCGATCGGTGATCAATGATCTTCTAAGCAAGGTCTGTCAATAGCTGCCTGAAGATTCCCTGTACTCAACAAAGAAAAAGCAAGTGCAGTATCAGTACACAACCACAATGTACTGGTAGGATCATGCGGCTATCCCACTAAGTGCAACATATATAAGTCAATACAACATAATAATAACATGCACACACTGAACATATACAATATCATCATCATTTACAAACAACGTGCACTTTCACATTCTCAAGATACACAATTATATCAACTCATTGGTCCTCTCATGGAACCCAAACCCGTACAGTTAGCATATCAGAATGTGGTACCCGATCCAGTGTTTAGGCCGGAACGTGGCTATCGATCCCATAGTTATGACGAAACGTGGAAATCGATCCAAGTTAGTGTGTCGGAACGCAACACCCGATCCATTCAACAAGCCACAATCACAATCACAATCACAATCACAAGTACATTCTCATAATCATACAGTCTAGTCATGATTCATGGCATTCATCTATCTCATTTACAACTAGTGTGTTCAATAATGCAACATTCGCATACATACACGTATTATAATGAAGTAAGAACAAACATATATCACACAATCATAAAATCACAACCATCACCTACCTCGAAACAAGCTTGAAACCCCTAAGAAACTTCATTCTTCCCTTTCTGAATTCCCTCCAGTTGTTCTTGGTCTACAAACAATCAATATAATACGATAATCAATAAATAATAACTAATTACCCAAATTGCTAACAATTCTATCAACCCTAGATCATACCCATGATCCCCATACCAAGATTAGGGCTTTCTTCATCATAATTTCTAGATCAAAACCCTTCTCCATCGATAATTACCCATTAGATTACGTTCTACGGATCGATAAATGGATTTGGTGGGTTAAAATCTTACCTTTAGCCTCAAGAATGGTGAAAAACTGTCAAGAAAACCCCTAGGTTCGTTGCTTAGCTCTCAAGTTAAAAAATTGCAGAATAAAATGTTTTTGGGGTTTATTTCCAACTTTAAGTTGCGTCTGCCCCGCCATTGCGGCACTCGCCCCCCTACAGCGGTCCTGCCTTGCCGGCAGAAATCCCGCCAACGGCTTGCACGGATCCAGTGAGCAAAATTAATAATTCCAAGACCCCATTTCACAACACACCTTCAACCAACGACACTCATAAACTACCCATTCACACTAAGATCAATTTCGGGAGTTCTACTCACCCGAATTCAATTTTGTAAAGTCGTACGGATTCCTTAACGTCTTATCTATCTACTAATGTAATCAAAATAATTATTAGATCACCCCATTGCTAGCAGATATCCCTAGACCTTACTGACTTCAATTTCGTCCACATCTGGACTAGGTTGGGAAATCTCAAGTTATACTACGTAAAAGTTTTCTGGCCCAAATTTTTTCCCCGTTGGCTTTTCTATGACGACAGAACCCGGTCATTACAATTTGTTAAAAAATTGTTAATTAATTAGTATGGGTCATGGATGCATGCCAGAATCCATACTGATATAACAAAAATATCTTTCACATGCAATGGTTAAAATTAATATTTTATATTCAATATTCGATATTCATTTACGAGACCTAAATCACATTTTTTTAGAAGTTATATTTTTACAAGACCTAAATTCAAATTTTATTAATAAGTACATTTTTTAAAATTTCATTTTAATTTTTTGGTGTTTTAAGCCCTTGAAGTTACAAGAATTTAATATTAATTTTTTAGAAGTTACATTTTACTAAGACATAACTCCTAATTCGTTTAGTACGTATATTTTTTTTCAAGTTTATTTTTTTGGTGTTTTAGGTTTTGAAGTTACAATACATAACCATAATTTGTTAGAAGTTATACTTTTTCAAGACTTGAACCCTAATTTTATTAGTACATATATTTTCTTCAAGTTCATTGTATTGATGTTTTAGGTCTTGTAGTTACAAAAGATCTAAACCATAATTTTTTAGAAGTTACATTTTTTCAAGACCTAAACTATATTTTTATTAGTACGTACAATTTTTCAAGTTCATTTTAATTTTTTTTTGGAGTTTTTGGTCTTTAAGTCGTTACAATACCTAAATCTTAATTTATAAAAAGTTATAGTGTTCTAATCCTAATCACTAATTCTATTAGTAGTACAATTTTTAAGACCTAATCCCGAATTTTATCGGTACGTATATTTTTTAATATGTAATTGTTGAAGAGTTTCACATTGGATGAAATAGGGCTATGTGATTTCCTTATATGGCCTTCGAATATCTACTTCTTATGAGCTAACTTTTAAAGTTGAGTTAAGCTTAAAATCCATTTATTTCCATAATGTTAGTACTGGATCTTTTTAGGAACAATGTGTCATTTTGTGATCATGAGAAGAAATATATGCTCCATGTGTTAATTTTTTTTATGCTCCATGTGTTAAATGCTAATTGATTTTAAGTTCTATATATTGATTATATGTCGAATGTAGAAATATGTATACAATCAGATTACTTGTAAGTTAATTACAAGTGATCTATGTAATACTACTTTGAATTTGGTCAAAATATGATTAGTATATTATCATCAGTATGTATTACTTAATTAAATACTTATCGAGGAAAGTAAAACAAAAAATAAAAAGATATCTAACTGGTATATGGGATCATATTTTAATCTAATATCTTCATTATTTTCATCTATAATGTGTAATATATTTTATCTTAGTATAATTATTTATTACAGTAGTAATTAGGGGTATTCATGGTTCGATTTGGATTGGTTATTTGTGAAAATCAAACCAATTTAGTTGGTTTTTAAATTTCTAAAACTAAACCAAATCAAATGAAAAAAATAACTGTCGATTTGGTTATTGTCGATCTAGTTCGGGATTTTAGGTTCTTTCACTTTGAAAGTAATAATTTTTTTAGGATATAAGTATCTCGATAAATACACACCTAATACATGAACAATCCATAACAAAGTTACTGTCGATTCAATCAAACTGTTAAGCAATACTAGAATTATTATTACAAGAACAAAATGATTCAATTAAGAGACAATATGATTTTCTTATGTGAGGTAGGGTGGATAAAGACTAAAGTAATGAATTTCGATGGACTTGGACTTAGGGTTGTAATAGTTGGACTAAAATATAAGTATTGGGCTAGACGAAAGGAGTAAATTTAATAGAGAAAATTATGCGAATAAGAAAACATATATGTCACGCCCCGAACCTACACCCTGGGCAGGACTGGCACTCGAAGACCATTGTTGGCCCCAAGCGAACCTTGGCCTGGCTTACTAAACTCAGCGGAGGACAATATTCATACTTATAATGATCAATAACAGTTAACTGAACTGAATAATAAAATAACTGAGAATGTTTAAAGGTCAAACATTCAACTTGGCCAAAAGTGGCATCCCATGTCTTAACAATAAGAAATGATAATGAAAAGACTCAAAGGACTAACATCTGACTGTCTATGAAGCCTCTAAAACAACTGAGATGGATGTTGGGATAACCCCACAACATCCTAATGAACTAACTAGAAAGCAATGAAAATAGATCCTCCGGAATGCAAGGAGGCTCACCGAGTGACTCTGAACTGCTCAATGGATCAACGGTGCACTGGAATGCCGATCCTAGTTACCTGTGTCTGCATCATAAGACGATGTAGGCCAAGAGGCATCAGTACATTGAATGTACGAGTATGCGAGTTGGAATGCTAAAACAACATAGGCTTGAAAGGGAATCTGAAAGAAATACTTACCTTGGCTCTTCTCAACTCATGAATACTTAACTGAACTCATTTCAATATAAAGCAGTTTAAAAACAAGTGCAATATAAAGAAAAGCTGTTTAAAAACGTGATGTCAACTCTGTGTATATACAATGATACAACATAACTCTGAAATATATGTAAAAATATAATAAACTGATGTATATAAAAATACAATAACTTCTGTGGGAGTTTCTTTAACGGACAACCATCACATAAGAGCTATAGTGATGATACAACGATCTACCTCACGCTTCCAGCGCATCCTATACCCGGCCAGAGGTATAGGACCTGAACTACTAAGTGGATCCACTAGTCTATGCGAAAAGGATTCATCTAAAAAGTATGACTCTTTTCTACCCATGATGGGTACATGGTTTATGGAGACGTGAGTTATCTGAACTCAAGCTCGTCCCTATATCAATGCTCAATACTACTCCCAAAATATGATACTAGCTCTTTATGTTTAAAAACATACTTGTTTCTGTGATTTGAGATTAGTGCTCAAAAACTTAGCTCAAAGTCTATCTTGGAAATCAAAGTTTCCCTGTTGCTTCATTTAGAAAGTGATTACTCTTTTCTGAAAACTTGCCCGTAGGCTCTTTGGAAATCTTAGTTTCTGTTCTTATTTAAATGTGAAAACATTTTAAATATCTTTGGGAATACTTAGTCCCCATATACTTTTTGATGAAATGAACTTCAATATAATTTTTTCCTCTTTACTCAACTTGAATTTTAAGTCTTAAAACAAGGTTAAAAGCATTTGCAAAAGACTTCTTGAAAAGACTCTGAGAACTTACTAGACTTGACTCTTGACTTTCCTCGACTGTGATCCTAACTTTCCTTGAATTGGATTATGGATTCAAGGTTCATGATCTCATGTTTATGGATGATTTCATGATGTTTAGATGTACCTTAGAGTGTTGGAATCAACTAGAAAACATAGGTACATTGCTAAGGAACAAGTACGAAAAGATGGGGGAAGAACTGGCGTCCCTGGCGCTCTGAAAGGCGCGGGGCACCAACCCTCAACATTCAGAGAACAAGTTGAGGCGCTTTGGCTGGCACGTCACCCCAAAGACCCACATTCAAGGACTGCTTTGGGGCGCGCTGGCTGGCGCGACGCCCCACTTCCTTCCCCATGTGTTTGACGACTTTTGTTCTCCGTTTTTCAACTCTAAACCCTCGAAACCTCAATGGTTCTTTCCCCAAACACTTAGGATCATTTATACCCTCAATACATAATAGATTCAAACCAGAATTATGCCCGGAAACATGAATCAAATCGCAAGAAATTTCAACAAAACAATCCACAAGAATTCAAACGAATTTCATCAAGAACTAAAAGGATTTACTTTCAAATCACACATATTTCGCTGAATTGAATCATGATTGGCGTGTGGGTGAACTAAACCAACGCTATGTGATATCACATAGCTTGTAGGGATCACCCCCGACGAATTCCACAAGCTATCCTTGACGAAATCGACGAATCTTGAGCGTTCTTCTCCTTTCTCCTCTTTTCTCCTCTTCTCCAAACCCTAGCGTGAAAATACACTTTTCTAAAACTGACTAAAATCTGACTTTACCCCAATTAAACTCCTAAAAAGGAATTAGAATAATTAGGTAAGGAAAAGACTAAATGACCCTCCCAAAATCTTTATTAGACTTTCCTTAATCCAACAACCTAACTTCCAAAGGGCATAACTTACTCATACAAACTCAGAATCGCGCAAACTTGGCGGCGTTGGAAAGATCATTCCAAGAGATTTCCAACCATATCTGGAAGTACACCTAACTCATCCTGAGCTAGGAGTTATAGCCATTTGAAGTTGTCAAAAAACTCACATTTTCCTACCTTAACAAAATTTCCAGATTTTTATTCTTTCCAAAAATGACTATTTCCAATTCTTAGCTTCTTCCTAGCTATTTCAAATTGTGAGATGTTACAATATCTCCCCCTTGGGATCATTGATCCTCGAATGAGATTACTCTTACTAGACTAAGGGTGTAACATGCTACATTCAGTTCAAGCACCCACAAGCAAAGCAATTACAACATGCTAACTTATAATTTGAAGAGTACTAAGAAGATAATTGGTACCTTGGTTTACCTTTTCTCCAGACTCAAAAAGATGTGGATATCTCTTTTTCATATCTTTCTCAGCTTCCCAAGTAGTTTCCTCAACTAATTGGTTCCTCTAAATAATTTTGACTGATGCTACCTCTTTTGTTCTCAACTTGCGAACTTGGCGATCTAGAATCTGAACAGGAATCTCCTCAGAAGATAAGCTATCCTTGATCCTAATATTTTCAGTTGGTATGATCAATGAAGGATCGCCCATGCACTTTTTCAACATGGAGACGTGAAATACTAGATGAATCACTGCTAACGCTTGTGGTAGCTCAAACTCATAAGCTACTTTTCCAATCCTCTTGGATATTCTATAAGGTCCAATATATCAGGGACTAAGCTTCCCCTTCTTACCAAACCTCATAACCCCCTTCATGGGTGAAACTTTGAGATATACCCAATCATCTACTTCTGTCACGCCCCAAGACTACCCTCGAGACGCGGACACGGGACCTAGGACCATAGGTGATCCCAAGCTAACCCTGCTGGCATGATCATGAGCATACTAAAGATAATAAACTGATACGGAAGATAAATCATAATTTAAAATGAAAAGATGGTAAATACCCATATACTATAACTGAGATAAATGATAACTGATGAGTTTAATACAAAGAAGATATTAACTCAATACTAAGCTGAATCTAACTATGTCTGAAATAAGCCTCTAAACTGACTAGAAATGTTGGGACATGCCCCAACTAGGTCTAGCAAAACTGAAACTAAAGGACTAAAATAATGAAAGAAAACTCATGACTATTGTCCTCGGAGAATGAGGACTCACCATTGATTTTGCTGAACTGGAGATCGGGAAACGATCTAAGCGTGATCTGGATGCTGAGAACCAGAACCTACATCATGAGAAGATGTAGCGCACGTATGCGTCAGTACTTGAAAGGTACTGAGCATGCAGGATAGAGTAACGCTGAAATAACATATAACTGAACAAAGCAATAAAGCAATGAAATAATCTGGACACGATATAGATACTGAATACTAAGCGAACTGAATGCAATGAACAATTTATAACATGCTGAAACTGAATGAACTATAAATGTGGTCAATGCAATAGAGTCTGACTGAACTGTGGGAGCTACTAATAATCGACAATAAAACCACATGAGCTAAATGTGGAGTCCGATGCATACGCCCCATCGATATGACCCAATATACCCGACCAAAGGTATAGATGAATGACTGGCGTGACCACTAACTGATATTGCCCACAGAGGGGACTTACATCTATGTGGCTCGTAGTTCTGGGACTATATGGGTACGCTGAACCCTAGTCTAACTCGTATCGGTATTATGCTACTCCCAATATATTAAGTGGTTAACACATTATGACTGAGTTTCTGCATACAATGGATAGCTCAAAACTGAACATGCAATCTGAGAATGTAATAATTAATCTGATAATGATGCATTCATAAACTGAGGCATGTATAACTGAATACATTATGACTGAAATACTGAATAACTTAAAATACTAACATGTAGGTACTCATACTTGAAAACTCCTTCTTAGAAAACAATTCAAAAATATCATACTATACTATGATCATTGATGACTTGGGAAGTCATACTGCATAAACATTGATGGTATATATAGATACCATACTGTTCATACATTGATGACCTACTCGATTGTCATACTAATCATATTTTAGAAGCTCTTTCTCAAAACTCATCTTAACTTTCTCAAAAAGTCAGTTTAAAACTCAAAATAGGGTTTATGCTGAAATATACTGATAATGTGGCGTTCAAAACTGGAGCATGTATATCTGAATAACTGAAATATCTGACCTAGCATGTGTAATTTAAGAACTAAAGAAATACATAGCTAGGGTTCTGTAATTCATGCAACAACTAAATATTTACATACAAATCTGATTTAGAACATTTAAATAACTAATTCATGATGATCTGTTGAAATTCTAGAAACCCTAGGTCTATTCATAATCATGAAATCAAGAAACCGACTGAAAACTAGGGACCTAATGGGCGAAAGGAACCCACTAGTGAAATCCCACATACCTGGTGACGAATTTCACGGAGAAATCCTTTGATTTCTGGGTTGGAACTGGAAAAAACTTGTTACGTTCTTGAACTAGGGTTCTTGACCTTTTTCTCCTCTCTTGCTTCTAATTTTTCTATATTTGATTAATGATTTGACTTAGGTAAGTTCAAGTTATGTTTCTAGGCTTAAACTGACTAAAACCTCATAATTTAGGGTCTAATCGATGTATCTTAGGGGTTAAGTAAAATAGGAAAAGACCAAAAGACCCCTGACTTAATTGCTGTCGGAGTGACTGACAGACGAGATTGATGGGCCGTCATTCAATCGACGGTCCATCGATTGGGTCCGTAAGTCAAGCCTGCTCGACAGGTGGCGTTGGAAAGAGGATTCAATTATCTATCATATCATAGGTCACGGGACACATAATTCCTTTTGTGATAAGAGTTATGACTATTTGAAGTTGACCCCATCAACAATTTTCATATTATTGGCAGCTGACCCTCATCTATGGTTACACCTGCGGACCGTGGATCGAATGACGGTCCACAGTGGTCGACTGTAGTTCATGTCAGAGGTTGGGTAAGGGAGTCTTGATCCACGGACACAGACCACGGACCGTGGTCTGACCTACGAACCGTGGATCTGTCCGTGGGTCGTGACTTAGCCGATTTTCTGAGTTGGATTTTAGGAGGGGCCACAGTGGTGAACCACGGACCACCAGCACGGACCGTGGTCTGACCTACAGTCCGTGGATGGCAACCGTGGGTTGCACTTGCAACTTCTCAAAGTCTGCATTTTTGGTGTATCTAGGATACGGGGTGTTACAACTTCGAACTCTAACTCCCTTCTCCTAACATCAGTGTAGGATTTCTGATGACTCTGTGCCGTTTTCAACCTCTCTTGAATGACTTTCACCTTCTCCATAGCTTGATGAACTAGATCTGGTCCGAACAACCCTGCTTCACCAACTTCAAACCATCCAATAGGAGATCTGCATCTTCTCCCACTTCCATTCTTGAAAGTCTATATTATGAGCCGTACCACCAGGACTTTGGTGCTCTACTTTAACTTGTTGGCCATTCGGACACTTAGCAACAAACTATGCAATGCCCTTCTTCATACTATTCCACCAATAGACTTCTCTCAAGTCATGGTACATCTTTGTGGAACCCGTATGGATAGAATATCTGGAGCTATGAGCTTCCTCCATGATCCTTTCTTGGAGTTCATCCACCCTTGGTACACACAACCTACCTTGATACCTCAATACAACATCCCCCCCCCCCCTTGTTCAAAAGATAATACTTTTTGCTTATGAACATTTGCCTTCAATTCAAGGAAAATGGGTTCTTAGTCTTGCTTGCCTTTTACTTTTGACACTAATGAAGATTTCGCCCCATTCATTACCACTATTCCTGCTTCTGTGGAATCCATTAGTCGGACTCCTAAGCGTGCAAGTCTATGCACATCTTTCGCCAACTCTCTCTTTTCTTTCTCAACATGGGCGGTACTACCCATAAACAATCTGCTCAATGCAGCAGCAACAACATTAGCCTTACCTGGGTGGTAAAGAATACTCATTTCATAATCTTTGAGTAATTCTAACCACCTCTTTTGTTTGAGATTAAGCTCTTTCTGAGTGAACACATATTGAAGGCTCTTGTGATAAGTGAATACATCAACATGAGCACCATACAAATAATGACGCCATATCTTGAAGGCAAATACTACAACAACCAACTCTAAGTCATGGGTTGGGTAATTCTATTCATTAACTTTCAACTGTCTGGAGGCATAAGCTATAACTTTGCCATTCTGCATTAATACACAACCCAAACCAACTTTAGATACATCACAATACACCAAAAAACCTTGAGTACCTTCTGGTAAGGTCAAAACTGGGGCAGTAGTTAACCTCTTCTTCAATTCCTGAAAGCTCTTCTCAAAAGCTTCAGACCATTGAAATTTCACTATTTTCTGAGTCAACTTGGTCAAAGGAGATGAAATGGATGAGAACCCTTTTACAAACCTTCTATAATAGCCAGCCAAACCCAAGAAACTCCTAATATCAGTTGGAGACGTGGGTCTAGGCTAATTCTGCTCTGCCTCAATTTGCTGAGTATCAACTTTAATTCCCTCTCCAGACATAATGTGGCCTAAGAATGCCATATATTCAAGCCAAAACTCACACTTAGAGAACTTGGCATACAATTCTCTATCTTTCAAAGTCTGAAGAACTATTCTGAGGTGACTAGCATGATCTTCTTCATTACTTGAATAGATTAGTATGTCATCAATGAAGACAATAACAAACATATCTAAATAAGATTTGAAGACTCTATTCATAAGGTGTATGAACATTGGAGGTGCATTGGTTAAACCGAACGACATGACCAAAAACTCATAATGACCATAACGGGTCCTGAAAGTTGTCTTCGGAATATCACTTCCCTTACTCTCAACTGATGGTAACCCGATATGAGGTCAATTTTTGAGAAACAAGAAGCACCCTGAAGTTGATCGAAAAGATCATTAATCCTTGGAAGAGGATACTTATTCTTGATTGTAACCTTGTTCAACTGACGGTAATCTATACACATCCTAAGGGAACCATCTTTCTTGCTCACAAATAAGAACGGAGCACCCCAAGGTAAGACACTTGGTCGAATAAAACCCTTATGTAATAGATCTTTTAACTGCTCTTTCAACTCTTTCAACTCTTTCAACTCTTCTGGTGCCATTCTATATGGCAGAATAGATATCAGACGATTATCTTGAAGAAGATCTATACCAAGATCTGTCTCTCTCTTAGGAGGGACTCCGAGAAGATCATTTGGAAAGACTTCTGGAAACTCTTTTACTACTGGAACTGACTGAACAGGAGGTACCTCAACACTTGAGTTATTAACTCGGACTAAGTGATAGACACACCCCTTAGAAACGAACTTCCTTACCTTAAAGTATGAAATGAAACGACCCTTAGGAACTTCTGAACTGCTTTTCCACTCTAAGACTGGCTCATTTGGAAACTGAAACTTGACTACTCGAGTTCTATAATCAACTGAGGCATAACAGGCATGAAGCTAGTCCATACCAAGAATGACATCAAAAACTACCATGTCCAACTCAATTAAATCATCCATGGTACTCTTGTGATTGATGGAAATGAGACAATCACGATAGATTCTCTCTGCTAGAATAGGCTCACCAACAGGCTTAGAGACACTGAATGGTTCACTAAGTTGCTCAGGAATAACACAAAGTTCATAGCAACATATGGAGTTACAAAAGAAAAATTTGCTCCTCGATCTAGCAAGGCATAAACAGTAAAGTCAAAGACTCGAATCATACCAGTGACAACATCTGGCGAATCCTCTTGTTCTTGGCGACTAGTGATCGCGTAGTGGCGGTTTGCTCCTCCGCCAGTACCGAAAGTAGCTCCTCTAGGTGAAGCCTTGTTTTATGGAGAAACTGATGAAAACTGGGCTCTATTGCCCTCATTAACATTACTATGTCTTCTCTTAGGACATTCTCTCATAAAATGACCATTCTGGCCACACTTGAAGCAATTAGTGGAGTCATCACGACACATCCCTGAGTGGCTCCTACCACAATTAGCACATGAAGGAGTCTTAGTACCCCCTTGTGCCTTACTACCTTGCAAATGCATAGGTCTAGCTCTGAAGTTCTGAGAATTCTTACTATTGTTTTCACATTTGTTCTTTGGTGTAAGTGCACTAACAGATGATAGAGCAGGTCCTTTCTACCTCTGTTGGAAAGATGACCGGTTCACATTACTCATTTGCTGCCCGGATTCATTCCCTGATGTCTTAGCATTCTTATTCTTAAACTCTTCTCTATCCTTCAGCTGGTCCTCCTCAACTTGTTGCACATGAATCATCAGCCTTGCTATGCCCATGTCACCTATTAGCTTGGCTTCCTTACTTTCCTTACTTCACAGACGAGGCAACCCAATAATGAATAAACTCATCCTGCTATTCATGTCGTCAACCATCTCTTTGCTTCTCTTAGCTCATGGGGAAATAAACTTCCCATGAAAGCACTCTAAAAAATAGTCCAACTGACAAACGGTTACGTATAAGCACGAGTTAGAAAGAAACTTTTTTAGAGATAAACTCTAACGCATGAAATGAATATGAAAGAAGTGAGATAGTTCCTAAATGTTGCAGCCTCCTAAATATAGATGTGGCGCGCTACACACATACACACTCCGATGATATCAAATATGAAATGGTTATTAAACCTAAAGTTATGTCATAAATTGTAATAAATATAAAGTAAAATTAAAAAGTGTAATTTATCAAATAATATATTATTTAAGTAAAAATTCGATCTAAACCTACTACAACAAATCTTTCATGGTCCTGCATTAGTCTTCTTGACTTGTCCCCTACATGATACAATGTTGCTTCCAAATGCACACACAAGTATACGTGGTCACACAAGTAATATAGTGACTCTTAGGAGCCTGATTATCGAACCCAAATAATTTATGATTAGCATATATTCAATTTCTCTTGTAACATTAATTTAATGCAAGCTTATGGAGAGAGTTTGATTGGTCTTTTAGACTAAAAATTGCAATAATCAAATTAACTAAATTTACTAGAAATGATTCAGTTTTACTTGGAGTTATATTTATGACTTGGGAAATTCCAGGACTGTAGCTTAAATAAGAATTCATGCATAGTATCTTTCACTGTAGAATTTGAATGGTTATCAAATTACTGATTCAAAAGATTAATAATATGATTATGATTTCCTAACCTCTAACCACCTACCACAATTGACAATATAACTACATCGTTGAGTAGGGATATATTGATACAACTACGGAGCATTAAGCTTTCATCTTGTTTCAAAACCAAGCATGGTAATTAGGTATATCTCTATTCTAGATACATATCAATATCATCGTTGTACAAAGAAAGATCATACTTATTGTATTCCACATCATATCTCTCAATTCCTCTCCCGAGTTCAAGAAAAGATAATATTTTAATTATAATGGTGATGAAACATTAAAATAGTAAATTTAAGAACAAAAGAATAACTTTTAATGATAACCAAACTTGTAATGACTTGTTCCAGTCGTTATAGAAAAGCCAATGAAAAAAGAATTGGGGTCAGAAAACTTTTTGGTAGTTACTTGGGATTTCCTAGCCTAGTCCAGATTTGGATGAAATCGGAGTCAGCTAGGCTTGGGGAAATATGGTAATGAATTAGAGATCTAGTTATGATTTGGGCCACATGATTAGATAGCTAAGACGTTAAGGAATCCGTATGACTTTAAAGAATCAAATTTGGGCGAGTAGAACTTTCGAAATTGATCTTAGCGTGAACAGTATTTTCTGAGCGTCGTTGGTTAAAGGTGTGTTGTGAAATGGGGGTTTTGGAATTATTAAAATAGCTCACTTCTTCATGCAAGCCTCTTTGTCGGAAGTTTTGGTCACTCTGGCGGTGCCGATGTAGCGGGGTGAGGGCCGCTATGGTGGGCCAGACGCGACTTAAAGTCGAAAATAAACCCCAAAACATTATTTTCTGCAAAAGTTCATTCTTAAGAGCTAAGAAACGACCCAGGGCTATTTCTTGAAGGTTTTCCACCTCTTTTAGCACTAAAGGTAAGGATTTTACTCCCCTAATCCATTTTTCAATCCGTAGAACCTATTTTCGTGGGTTATTATCGATGGGGGAGGGTTTTGATCTAGAATTCATGGTGGAAACAACCCTAATTGAGATCATGGGTTGATCTAGGGTTGATAGAATTGTTAGTAATCTGGGTAATTAGTGTTCTTTTATTGATTCTCATATTATAATTGTTGTTTGTAGACCAAGAACAAGCAGAACGAATCCGGAAAGGGAAGAATCAAGTTTCTTAGGGGATTCAAGCTTTGTTCTATGTAGGTGATGGTTGTGATTTCATGTTGGCGTGATATATGTTTGTAATTGCTTCATTGAAATGCATGTATGTATGTGAATGAAATATATTTATCACACCTAGTGTATATTGAGTATGAACGAATGATTGTATTCCAAAAATCAACACTTGATTGTATGATTATAAGAATGTACATTGTGATTGTAATTGTGGCTTGTTGAATGGATCAGTTACCACGTTCCGGCATAAACATGGGATCGGTTGCCACATTATGGCGTAAACATGGGATCGGTTGCCACATTCCGGCATAAACATGAGATCGGCTGCCACGTTCCGGTACACTTACTTATATCAGGTACCACGAACCGGTGTGGTAACAATTTGGGTTTGGGTTCCATGAGAGGACCATTGAATTGTGTTGTCTATATAGTTGTGATGATTATAGTCATATCTAATGATGATTGATATTGGAGGACTGTATGTTGGTCTAAAATGATAACTGTATCTCTTGAGACTTGTGAAAGTGTGCGTTATTTGTAAGTGATGACTAATATTGTGTCACGACTTGAGCCTACACCCTGGACGTGGCCGACACTCGAGAACCATTTTTGTTCCCCAAGCGAACCCTCATCCTGGATGACTACAAGCAGAAAACTAACTCAAGCACACAAAGCTTAAAAACTGAATAAAATTCATGAAACTTACAAATCTGTAACTCAAATGGATACCTCTGAATAAAATAGAATATTCAACTAGACAACAATACGCAACTCAAGTCTTTAGTACATTTAATAAGATAAATGAAACAGACTTCTCAAACTCTACTATCTATCTATGAAGCCTCTAAATGACAAAGATGGAAGTCAGGACAAGACCCACGACATCCTGACAAAACTGAAAAGTAAATGAAATCCCCTGGAAGCAAGGAGGCTCATCATAGCTAACTCGAACTCCAAGTGGAATGTACGAACATGTAAGGGGAATTCTAGAGCTTAACATAAGCTTGAAACTTGTTAAAAAAAAAGAAACATAATTACCTCTTTTCAAACTTACTCAACTCAAGGAATACTCAAGGATACTCAAAACTACTCAACTTACTCAACTCAGAAGTACTCAAGGATAAGATACTCAACTCAAGAATTAGATACTCAACTCAAAGATATGATACTCGACTCTGGGTACTCAACCTGGATACTCAACTAAATATAAAGAAACAATACACATGCAATATATGAAAAGCTTTTAAAACAATAGAAATAAACTCATTGTATCGAAGAATACAATAAAAAATCAATTTATATATAATAAAATATAATATAACTCTTTGAGAGTTTATCTAACCGACAACCACCACTATGAGCCTAAGTGGTGATACAACGTCTTGCCCACGCTGCCAGAACTGTCCTATACTTTGCCGTCATATAGGACACCTTAACTAACTGGATCCACTAGCTTATGCTAAAATCATCTTAAGGAGTCCTCTAAAAAGTATGATCATTTACTACCCATGA
Source organism: Solanum piurae (assembly GCA_029582685.1). Classification (NCBI taxonomy): domain Eukaryota; kingdom Viridiplantae; phylum Streptophyta; class Magnoliopsida; order Solanales; family Solanaceae; genus Solanum; species Solanum piurae. The sequence goes on from JAJOOO010000951.1 coordinate 50,061, forward strand.
TGGCTATATGGTTTATGGAGACGTGAGTTATCTGAACTCATACTCGCCCTCATATCGGTGCTCAATACTACTCCCAAAATATACTTAGCTCATATATTTGTAAAAACAAAACTCTTTCTTTAGTTTGAGATACTTACTCAAAAACTTAGCTTAAAAGCTCTCTTGGAATCGATGTTCCCTTTCCTGTTCAAACTCTTTTGGAAATCTCAGTTTCCTCTCATCTTAAATGTGAAAACATTTACTCTTGGGAATACTTAGTTCCCATATATCATTTTAAAGAAAATGAACTTTACTCTTACTCTTTACTCAACTTCAAAGCTTAAGTCTTAAAACAAAGTTTAAACATTTGTAAAAGACTTCTTAAAAATATGATTCACGCCGAATTATGGACTTGAACGACTCAATGCAAGGTTTTTAATAACCATAAATAGACTCAAATACTTGGAACTTAAGAACTTCAATGATACTACTAATTTCAAGAATGCTCAACTTAGAAGGTTCATGTGGAATTATGAGCATGAACTACTCAACTCAAGGACTCAAAGATACTTCTCATCTCAAGATTGCTCGACTTATAATGTTCATGCGGAATTATGGGTATGAACAACTCAACTCATGGACTTCATGGGTAATTTGTAACACCCCGTATCCAAAAATAGAGATTTCAGATTTCTGGTGTTACAGGTGGCACTCACGGACACCATCCATGGACCGTTGATGGACTCACGGTCCGTCCTGCAGATCCGTGGTTCGTGACAGAAAATTTCCCCAGAACTCAGTCAGAAAATTTGGCTAAGTGTTGACCCACGGCCGGACTTACGGTCCGTAGGTCAAGTCACAGACCGTAGTTCGTGTCCGTGGATCGATGCCCCTAAAGCCCAGCTTCAGTCCCGATTGACGGTTGAACAACACGGACCGTCAATCGATCTACGGTCCGTAGGTCTGACCGTAGATGAGAGTCAGCAGCCAGCTAGCTGAAAATTGTTGATGGGTCAACTTCAGATGGTCATAACTCTTAGCACAAAAGGAATTATGTGTCCCATGACCTATGATATGATAGATAATTGAATCATCTTTCCAACGCCACCGAATTTGCTAAAATCCGACCTCCGAGTAAAACGTTATGCTCGTTTTAGTGAAGCCCTGTTGGGCAGACTCGATCGACGGACCCAATCGACGGACCGTCGATTGATTGACGGCCAGTCAGTTCAATCTGTTGATCACTCCGCCAGCAATTAAGTCAGGGGTCTTTTGGTCTTTTTCTATTTCGTTTAACCCCTAAGATACGTCGTTTAGATCCTAAATCATGAGATTTTAGTCAGTTTAAGCCTAGAAACATAACTAGAACTTACCTAAGTCTAATCATTAATCAAACTTAGAAGAATTAGAACGCTAAGAAGAGAAACGAGGTCAAGAACCCTAGTTCAAGAACGTAGCAGGGTTCCATCAGTTCCAGCCCCGAAATCGAAAGATTTCTCCGTGGAATTCGTCACCAGGTATATGTGATTTCACTAGTGGGTTCCTTTCACCCATTAGGTCCCTAGAATTCAGTCAGTTTCTTGATTCCCTTATTATGAATAGACCTAGGGTTTCTAGAATTACAGCAGATCATCACAAATTAGTTATTAACATGTTCCAAATCAGATTATCACGTTATTAATCAGTTTATTGGATGAATTTCAGAATCTTAGCTATTTATTTCTTTAGTTCTTGAATTACACCTGCTAGGTCAGATATTTCAGTATTCAGTTATACATGCCTCAGTTTATGAATGCATCATTATCAGATTAATTGTTGCATTCTCAGATTGCATATTCAGTTCGAGCTAACCAGTATTTACAGAACTTCAGTCATAACCAGTTAACCACTCAATTCACCGGGAGTAGCATAATGCCGAGTTGGAATAGGGTTCAGCGTACCCATATAGTCCCAGAACTACGAGCCACGTAGGTGTAAGTCCCCTCTGTGGGCAAAATCAGTTTAGTGATCACGCCAGCATGCCTTAATACCTTTGGCAGGGTATATTGGGTCCTCTCAATGGGACGTATACATCGGACTCCACATTTAGCTCATGTGGTTTTATTGTCAGTTATTAGTATCTCCCACAGTTCAGTCAGATTCTATTGCATTCACCATATTTCAGTACAATCAGTATTCTGTCTCAGCATGTTATAAATTTGGTCATTGCATCAGTTAGCTCAGTTCTCAGCATTCAGTATCTATATCATGTTCAGATTATGCTCTTGCTTTATTGCTTGTTCAGTTATGATGTTATTTCAGCTTTACTCTATCCTGCAT